>BOPP01000102.1:678714-697751 GCA_017312745.1 Gryllus bimaculatus
TGTGGGGCAGAGGTAGGATACTGTGCGTCGCGGGTGGGATGCGATGAGTGGGGATGGAGGGAAGGAAGAGGAGCAGAGACGGCTGATGTGGAGTGTGGTGATGCAGGGCGGGTACGGGGACGGGGTGGGGTGTGCGAAGCGTTGCGGGGCTGAGCGAGCCTGGGCAGTTGGTCGCGGGGCGGGGCAGTCAGTCCACAGCCTGTGCTCCTGTCATCGGAGCGGCTGGCGTGAAAGGGGGGAGAGGGTCACTGACAGCTGAGTAGCGGGGCGAGCGCTCACCAGCCTGCGCTTTGCGTTGGCGCTGGACCTAGGACGTGACCAAATGACCTCCTTCTGGGCGCACACAACTATTTACATTCCATCGACGCTATTTCATTTCATTTCTTTCTGAAGAAATTACATACTACTACTATGAATTACAACTTAACATAAAAACAAATTATAAATGTATCATGTTTTAGGATTTTACTTTCTTAAAGTAAGATTCGATTGATATCGATACAAGTTACATTAACTGAACTGCACTGAATGCATGCTTCTAAGGAAAGGACATAAACATATTGATTTACACAAATATTTCTCTTTATTAAATAAAAGGTAACTATTTACTTCAATGTTAATCCAAAAAAAACCTTTTGAAATTCGTATAAATCCAATAAGTGGAATAAGTAATCGAAGTTGGCAAACAACAAGTATTGATGATTAGCAACGAAAATATTTAGACTAAACACTTTTCTCAAATTTTACGAAATAATACCTTACGCATTAAGTTGTCGATATATCACAAACATAGATAACAAATTCATCAGAGTTTTTGGTTTTCCAAAGAAAGAGAATACATTAATCGCTAAACATTGCGCAAGTACTTGCCTAGTAGACTGGTCTTCGATGGGATTTTAAAAAACCGGGTCATCCAAGACTTACTGCGTACACTGTATTGACAGATATTTTTGGCCATTTTCTGAAGCAATGGAGAAGAGGGTAGTTATTTAGTACACAAAAGCAAGAGTCGCATTTCAAGCAATTTAATTATAATAGCAACGACAAGTGCTTCAGAAATAACTTTTAATTGAGAGGAAACACGAGAGATGTTTGTATATCTCAAGAGAGATCACGGTATTCCTTCCTTTTCTTGGATACATTTTTCATAAATATAAATAACTTATATTTTATTTATAAATTCCTCTGACGAGTATATTTTTGGAGTTTTCTGAGGGAGTAAAGCGGTCTTCAAAGACGGATAGTGAACGAAGTCTTGAGGGAGAGAAGATTTTCTTTACGAAATTGCACAAAGGGGGCAAAAAAGCCAATGGTTTGTGCGTTTGCGCTTTGAATGACTGTTGTGACTCGGGACACGTGCCACCATATTAAGAACCGCCCGGCCGTGAGTGCGCGGGAGGACATGACGCAACACGCCCGTGCGCGTGGGGCCGAGGTCACGCCATCGGGATGCGAACCACGTCAATTGTTTGGGCGGCGCAACACAGTCCTGGACTCAAGTTATTCGTCGATGGATCGCGCCGGCTCAGGGCACCATCCAATGTCACTGCATTCGGGACTCGAACCTTCTGACCGGAGGCCATAGGGTTCGAGTCTCGAGGATCGCAGGATTTTCCACGCTAGCTTGTCAGCTAGGTCGAATTCAGCTGTCTGGAGGAGAATTCTAGCGGCCGGCTGTTCTGATCGATAGTTTTCTGTGGTTTCTCCAATCTACATCAGGTGAATGCTGGAGCAGTATCCTAAAACATGGACCCTGGACCGCGCGCAATCTTTCTTTCCTCTTCTTGGACCTATCTTCATCCCTTACTGACAGGCAATACACTACCATACGTGCGGTGAGTTTAGAGCATATCCCGTCTGGGTAATGCCCCGCTGGTGGGAGATACCTAGTTGAGGGAAAACCCCGCAAGCCGACGTACAAGTCGGTGCCGGGTAGCGCCATCCAATGGGGAACATCGCCTACTCCTTCGATAACAGAACATGCTGTACACTTGCGGGTCTAATTACCTTATCAGTTGACGCGCAGGGAACAGTATTCACAATTTAACATTAGAGCGCCGCAATGATGAGGAATTACACAAAATTTAGGTGGGTGTGTTAATTTTCTGTGTTTTTGTTTTACTTCCTTACATAATACATTCGTAGTATAGAGAAAGTTATGTAATGCTGCTGAAACAAATGGTGATTTTTAAGCTGAAAATATCGCATTGTGGATCCCTAATACAGAAAAAGCGAATAATTATATTCCCCTAACAAATTGAGTAGTCAGACCAGGCCCTTAAAATACAATTTAGTGCTGGTCATTTTTGGTCAGATTGTGTAGTAATATGCTCGGATGACAGCATGTTCCAAATATCTTGAACTATATGTTTCGCTTTCCTGGAGAATGTATGGGACCATTTGTATACGTCAGCAGGACAAAGCTAAGTGCTCTTAGAAGCAGCGTTATAGTGAGGAGTTTAATGCTTTCCCTGAAGCTACCTATTGTATGATGTTAATTCTGCTAAGTCTTTATTCCTGCATTGTGATATGTCGACTTCTTTGTGTTGTACTACATTATCCTTTCAATTCAGTTTTATTCAGTATTTCAAAAACAGTTCTTTCTTACCTAGCACGCATTTACAAAATGTTTTGTATTATGATACATAGGAACTTTGTTTTCGGCCCAGAAGCTGCAAGCTCTGAGGATGATCGCTACGCGATCGAAATGATCATTAGTTGAATTAAAATATTGATACCTGACAATATCTCTATTTATTTATGAAAATAAAAAAGGTATCTACTTCACCAACAATCCAATTAAAGTTTTGTATTTCATGGCGTTGGATTCGGCAACGCTTTTGCGTAGTTCCTTCGTTCCGTTCAGGATTAGGTGACCAGTATTAAGTGGGGCAGTCCCTGTTTTTGCGTCCCTGTCCCTTATTTAGTTCTATTTAAAGGAAAACGGGATGACAAGGTGTTCCGTTTGTGACGATTAATCGTCATAAAGTTCTGTCAACAATTTGAAATATATCATAATGTATTTCTTTGGGTTTGCATACTTATAAAAAGTAAGCACGAGTATATCATATGCTCATGTACCACGTAACAAGAGTATTTCACCGAAAATTGAAATCAAGACGTGAGAGGTGGACCGAGGAATGAAAAATGAGCTATCGTGTCATATGAGCATATGCTTTATCGATATCGTTACCAAGAAATTCAATAATCCGATCACTCTGCTTCTGTGAGTTTCTTTGGGACTAAGCAAGTAATTGAGGAATACCAGCCAGCGTGTGTCCCGTTTTTTAGTCAAGTAAATGTCACAATGTCCCCCCTTTTTTGTCTTTTAAGATCTTGTCACCTTAGTTCAGAAAGATGCTGTTGATTTTAATGATGATGAGTGTCAGACTCCAGAGCCGAGCGTCGGGGAAGATGAAGACCTACACATGTATGCCCTCCCCTCCCTGTGCAGATCACAGGAACCGTTCGCTACTGCCGTTTGTGGAATGTTGAGGGTGATGACGAGAAATGCATTGTAAGAGAAGAATATTGTTCTGGAAGAGTTCGGCACAAACTTCTTTAACCCATCCACTGCCTCAACACAGCAACTTCGACTTCGCGTTCGTGGAATCTGCTCCCACCCCCTCTGACAGTGACGCAGGTTCAAAATTGTTGTCATGGATATTGCCCGTCATTATTACTGAAAAAGAGAGCAATAGTCACCTATAACGCAATTGGCTGACTTATTGGCGGGTTCTTTTTCGCTGCGTTGCAAATCGCCCATGTCATCATTATTCATCCGTGATGCAGCATATTTTTTTTACTTCTTGCTTACATTGTTTACATGGCTAGCTTGCCATTAATGTTTCATAATGTCTTCGTCGTGATGGTTCTTCGGTGTGGACATCCAGAATTAATACAGCCGCGACAGCATTTATATTTCTATTAAATATCCAACCAGCAAATACTAAACATATCTCATTTTATTTACAAGACATATATCATTTTATTCATATCATATTTTTCTTTGAATTTCAATGATAGGAGATTAACACAATATTATTTATCTAATTGGATTATTATTTCCCTACATTTGCATGTAGCCAAAGGATAATATTGCTGATAAATATTGTGCAAGACCCCTTTTTTTTAAATTGTATTCTGAAAAATTGCACAAAATTAACGTTGGAGAACTACAGTATCTATTCCTTACTTAATGAAAATCCTTGTTTTAAAATTAGACCTTTAAATAAGGTCGTGCATATTGTTTTTTAAATATACGTAACTTCGCGTAATTTGTACGTAATTCGTAATCGAATTTCCCGCGTTCTTTTGCTGACGTTTTTCATGAGATAACAGTTCGCAATATAATGGCAACGACGCAACATTGTTTTGGCGATGTTTCTGGCCGTTTTGAATAATCAAATTTGTGTTGATGGATTATCTTCGAAAGAATTAGTGTTCGCATATAATGCATTACAATTGGAAATGAGTTTTGTTAGTACTTTCTGAGATTTGTTAAAAAGGCAGAAATTGCAACATTCTAATATTTCGTAAATATTACTACGCAAAATCCTTCGTACGCCTTCCTTCGGACGAGTAATTATAGCCGACTGTTCCATGTTGTATGAAAAAGATCTTCCAAATACTGTATGAAAAAGATCTTCAAACCTAAAAGCTTCTGCGCTAAATTAAAATCGCCTCTTTCTAGGCTCGAGTGATACCGTCTAGATGGTTAATGGTGCATAGCGAAATTTGCGGGCCTGATGACTTGACTCTCGTCACGTAAAATAAGAAACGAACTGAACATAAATGTTCCTAATGCAAGAATGTTCGTGCAGTTTTGCCACTACTAGTTCCCGCATGTATTTTTTTCCCCCTTGAGTGCCCTTTTGCAATCAACAATGACCGCTGAGGAAGAACATCTTATGCACTCCAGGTGCCGCGTTTTGTGACCTTGGAGGGTCCTGATGTGATCGCTTTTCTAATGGGTTGATTATTCGGCTCAACCTTACTCCATGCTAACGATGAAACTGTACGTGCTCCGTTGGGTCTGGAAGTGTTACATTGCAAAACGTGTCTTCTTCCATCGCTGTGACGACTCGTAACAGCATTGACGAGTGTGCTGGTTGAGACCTTGACCTCGAGTTCAGCGTTTTTTTGCTCATCCTGTCGTCTGTTTTTCTCTTGGGTGCATGTAATTTGATTCTAAATTTGAATAGTTTTATTTCTTTTTGCGTCTCGTATTTCCATAAATAAAACACCTTACTTTCTGCGAAATGCAGTTGTATCATTCGATATCTCGATTTACAGGCAGGTGGACGGAGCTAATCAATTCGCGAGATTGAGAGAGACGCTTCCTAGAATTCTCTCGAAGCAATTTTATACTTGTTTGACAGATGGATTTCTTTTTTCTTCTAAGAATCAGAAAGAAGTACAGTTCCTTGTGTTGTACGAAAGTTACACCAGCAGTTTCTTTTTTAATTAAAACATTTTCACTAGGGAGTTGATTGTAGACCACACATACTCTACATCCCGAACTCGATTCTTATATGTTAGCTGTCGATCTTTTTCTCTCTCTCTTTTTCGATTTCGACTCTCATTCCTGACTAATAAATTGTGTAATAATTTCGCTTTATAGATGTGATGCAATCGTGCCTTGTTCATATCCTTGGAATTTCTGGCAAGGACTCAATAGGAATTCGCATTTCAAGTCGAAAATGATGGTTCTAGTGCACGCTATGTACGCTAGCATTGTATCGTGACCGCCTCCGGCTCTTGTCAGTTTGTTAGATCAGTGGGGTGGACCGTACGAGGATAGCTTATCAACCCATCGTTCGGTTCTAAGAACGGGTATGGGAGAGGACAGGATAGGAATAATTATTTGCGATTTTTTCCAACTCTGTCCCTGGCAGGTATAAGCTGTTAATGGTTTCATTCAATCAGGAGCTTGAACTTACCGTAGTGACGTCTCAAGTTCCCGGTTGGATGAAACTGTCAACAGCTGTTACCTGCTACGGACAGAGTTGAGAAAATCGCAGTATACACGCGGCCCGTTTCCCGTTTCAGAGCGTTCTGCTCCGGCATTCGCCTGAAAGATAGTTCGGAAACAACGTAAATATACTGAGCAGAGCAGTCAGCCTACGAGTTCGATGTCAGCTGGCGCTACAAAACTCGCCGATGCTGCAAATCTCTCGTAACTGTCGGGGGTCGAACCCTGGGTCTCACCTCTCGCCGCCACTGGCGTCGGTTGCAGGTGCTTTTCATTGCAGCCCTTTCTCGCCTCAGCGCGGCTATTTGTGGCTGCGCGTCTTGGAGCCGCAGGTGCCGCTGGGGGCCGTGTAAGAAGGGAGCTGGGCGGAGGGGGGAGGGGCGCCCGGGGACGCTTCCGCCGCGCTCGCCGCTCTGCCTGCAGATGGCGCGGCCCCCGCCGGGCCCCGCCAGCGCATGCGGGGCGCGCAGGTCAACCGCCGCATCCGGTGCGCCCCGCCCGCGCCCGCGCCCGCGCCCGCGCCCGCGCCCGCGCCCGCGCCTTCGACTGGGAGGGGCGTGCTCGGAACGCCGCCCCACAAGGCCCGGCCAGGCCGCCCCCGCGGGCCGCCCGACTCGGGAAGCGGCGAGAATGGGCCCTTGGGCACGCATCGCCACGCCCCTTGCCGCACACACTAACAGTTTTTATCCCAACTTTCTGGTACTGAAAAAAATTATATCACTGACCACGCGTCGGCTTTACCTGGTGTGGTGTAGTTTTCCTTTGTTTCCTTTTTTCTCTTTTTCCCCCAGTATCACAGGGAGATGGAACGGAATTATTTAGTAGGTGGAAGGGTAATGGCGAATTTCGAAGAAATTGGAGTAGAGATCTGGGTTTATAGATGATACACATATTTTTCTTCAATAAAATGTTTTAAAAATATATCTTTGAAAAAAATACATGAATTTTTTTTTTGTTAAAACGAGTAGTTCTCTGTTTGAATACAATGCAAATTATAAGACAAGTTCTCAAATACGGCTCCAAACTTTTCGTTTGCGCGGGTAGAGAAAAAAACGCTTAAAGTGTCGCAGGTGTCGCAAAATTTCTAAATTTTGTTTAATCCTTCTTGAAGTAGAAATAATGCGAGAAAGTATCTACTGTTGTCGCACCCCTATTCTGCATGTACATTTTCTCTTTCTTCAAACAATATAAAACGGTAAAAGAATATTCTCCTGCCATTGACTTCCGTGGCCTTTACTACCGTGCGCTTGTAGGGAACTGTTCTAACTGGGGCGTTCACCGTGCAGCGGAAGTGGCCTTTCTTGGATGCACTTGTCGTACGAGCATTCATGAAAGATTTCAACGTCTGCTCTGCATTTAATGTTGCCATCTATAGAGCTATCGCCGGCCGTGTGAATTGTAAGCTGAGCAGGGTCCGTCGTCGTCTCGGCGAACTCTGCAGACGGACCGCATCTCTGCGCCCCCGCTGACCCTGCATCTTCGCCACGCCCGCGGCCGTCCACGCCGCAGCCACCATTCCGCCTCCGCCCACACTCCCCGCCGACTTCGCTACCGTATTTGCATTCGCCATCGTTGTCACCTGCCTCCCCTGCCTCCGGCGCCGCCACATCTCACGTACCTCACCCACGCCCCTTGCCATCGCCTCCGCCCACCCACCCCGCCACCGCTCCTGTCTTCGCTACCATATTCATATTCGCCATCCTTGCTACCTCCTACACTCCTCGCGCATCAACATGTCACTGCAGTGCCTCTGATCCTGGGTTCGAGTCCCGACTGTGCGGGATTTACGACACTGGCTAGATAGCTAAGTCGAGTTCTTCGCTCTCTGGAGGAGAATTCGGGCGTCCGGCTGCTGTGGTCGGTAGTTTTCGTATTTTAATCTAGACTAGTCTGTATCTTTTCTGTACCGGCGAAAAAATATGAAAAAATGATCGTGTAAAATAGGCTTAAGAAGGGATCTCTTTGACAGCTACTGCGCGGCCACTACTGACAACAGAACTTAAGGTAATGTCTATGCACTAATTTTGTCAGTGCGTTCAAGTAGAGTTAACTCATTTGTAAATGGCTTGATCGCTAGCTTTTGCAATATCATCGCCGTGCATGACGTTCATTCGCTTCCCGATCTGTCAAAGTGCTGTTAGAGGTACGACAAAAGGAACAAAAATATAAACCCAACCAATCAATACAAACGTACATACTTCTACCACAGACAACAGCAACTACCAACACCTCACTCCCTGCACCCATCCAGAAAAGGGCCATCCCCCCTCAACCTCTTTCCACCCAATCCTTATCCTTCCCCCATCCCCACCCCGCCGCCCAGAAACACCCTAATAAAATAACATACCTACCTCAACAAAATAACCCATCATCCCCATCCCAATCCCCGTCCCCGCACGAGGGAAAGGAGACAAGAAAATTTGGACGACGACGACAACAACAACAACAACAACAACAACAACCTGTTCGAGAGACCCTCCAAAGGGCCAGGCGAACAACACTTAACAATCCACGGAGGTCGGAGTAACTCCTGTATAAAAATAGGCCTTGCCACCGTGTTGTGCCGTGCGGCTCTGCGAGATGCTTCCTTCCAAGAAGGCTCAAGGCGCGTGCGCCCCCTCACGGGCGCTGTTAGGTTGCGGGGCGGGGCCATCGGCCATCGGGGCGCACCAACACAGTCTGGGATCTCTGTGCTGGGAACGAGGCTCTGCGGGTGCGAAGTAGCCACGTCCTTCAGCCCGGGATATTCAAAACTAAACGGGTGGGGGTGCGAATTGATTATTGAATAATAATTTCACGTTCTTGACTTCTTAGCTGCCCGGGTCACGCCGAGTCGTTGGTCAGAGGCCTCTTTGGCTCTGCGTCCTTATCTGAGAGACGTTTAAATTTCACTTTCACTGCACGTTGTCAATAAAGCTTACGAATGCTCTCGGAAGTTTCTTTTTCCAATTGGTTTCGTTTGAATTACTCAATTTAAACATTTCATTTGGTGGTAGGCACAAACAAGGGACCTAGTGTGGATTAATTATATCCATGATGTAGAGAAAGTAATACTTTCCCAGCAGAGGAAAGGGGGCTTTCTTACCAGAACATTTGGGGAAAATTGGGGTTAGACTGTATTCGGGAAATATGCTTTCCAAGCCAATCTACCACCCTGTAAATGATTCAATACAGAATCAAATGCATATATTAATTATATCATGAAAGTTATAATTTATTTAATTTATTTACTAGTAAAATATGGCACATATGTAAGTATACATTGTAACAGGAAAAGGGGGTCAAGAAATATAGTTTCCACCTCCTCTTGTTTAGACTGCACATCATTATGACCATCATATCCTCGGGTTCAAACATATCCTGGGACTTTTTAAAGCTTCCTCCGGAAGGACGAAATGCAGACCGTTCCACTTTGTATATTACGTGCAAAAGAACCTAGAGCCCAATACTCGCCTTCGAGCAAAATTAAAGTTGGTTTTCGTTAGATCTCTTTCTAACGGACGTACAAACAAATCCACGATACTAAATATGACTAATGTATTCTGCCGGCATAAATGGGCAAGATGGCAACGGTATTCATCTGAGCTACGTGTACTCGAAGGTGATATGAGGCGTTTTGACTTTCGTGTGCGTTATGTTAGGATGCGTTCTGCTGAGCGGCAATCCGTATAGATTCAGTGAATGGTCCAATAGGGTCAGTAAGGCGGTCAGTGTTTAGTGAGGAGTCCGTATTGAGTCAAGTGGTGCCAGTTTTGTTTACTTTACAATATCCAGTAATTTTAAATGGCCATGACTTCTTTGCGGTACGCGTACGGCAAAATAGACTTTGCAGTACACGTACTGCTAAGTAACACTTTCCACTCAACAAACAGTGAAAGTAAGAACTATGAGTGAATGCACGAGGGCTGACAAACAAACGACAGTCAAATTCCACCAGTGCGACCGAAGAGTAACTTCCCAGAAGACCTCGTCAGATGGACCTTCCGTCCGGGTGCACCCGGGTGAGGGGAAGCCGACAGGCGCGCGCCGTCGGCCAGCCGTCGCCCAGCCGGCGAGGCGCGCGCGCTGTTACGCCTAATGGCCGAAGCACGCCGCCACTGCACCAGGCACAGCCTCACAGCGGCCGCGGAGCCACACACCCAGCACGACTCTCAAATAAGGATAATCGTCGCAGCAAGCGTTGTACCGTCACGTTCTCCTCAGGAATTGTTGGAGGAACAACACGAAGACCATCAAGGGTCGGCGGGAACCATGAACTGGATAGGTAGCCCGGAAATGTCGTTGCCCCCCCCCTGCTGTTTTAGGCTGCACGTGCAAATGTGTAGGAGTGTTCTGAAAAATGGAGAATTATTGCAGATGCCCCGCGACTCTTATTTCCGGGCCCTCGACGGATCTGAGGCGCTGAGAAGGAAGGGCGCGGGGTTTTCGAATCCCTGACAATGTCAAGCCGTAATTATTCTTCGATTATTTACAGACTGTTGACGTTTGATCAGCAGTTACGGTGTCATCCAGTTGCGAGCTTAAACGTCACTACTGTTGGTACCATCCAAGCTCCCGATTGGATGACAGGTAACTGCTGATTTACGTCAGTAAATATCATTTACAATATCACTGTTTAAATCGTAGTAACCTATGTTGCCATGTTCTCTTTCTCAGAGTCGCACCCCGTGCCCTGATCATTCGCAAAAGGAAGAGCGCTCACCACACTCGCCCTCTTCTGCCTTAGTACGTGCCTTGTGTCGCTCCGTCCGTGCAACGTCCGGAGACGCAAACGGGTTCCGGCGGAAGGTGGGCGCGATCGGCCGGGGGGGGGCGCTTGATCGCCAGGCCCCTGTGGGCGACGTCGCGTGTGCTGTAGGCCTCCGCCCTCGCCGTCGCCCACTGCCCTTCGACACCTCCACACCGACGCCCGAACGGCGTGAAGCAGATGGGCGGGGCAGAAGGAAGAGAGGCCTTAAGAAACGTAAACAGCAACTCCAGCATTGCATTTATTCGTTCTTTTAATGGTCGATGGAGCTACATGCGAAAAAGACCGGCTCATTCTTTGTTGTTCATTTCAATTTTCTTAGAACAACCTCAAAATACTTTCTGTTCAAGCATCTTAAGCAGCGGTTAGGTTTATTTGACTTCGTTACATTCAATTCATTTAGGGTCCTTGTCAGGTTTATTTCTTTTCGAATAGGTGTTGTCATTACCAACATTTTTATTTTTTACATGAGCAGATGTCAATGGCTTAATCGAACTACAAAGTCGAATTTCTGGCTTCCAGATTGCGGATTTTATGACGATCGCGAAGCCGTCAAAAGCTACTATTATGATAAATAAAAATGTTGGTAATGACAACATCTTTTACTCAAATACTTTGACCGCCATCAATACCTCATCAATAAACTAATACTATTAAAAATTCATTCAAGTTGTTGGAAATTCAGAATAAGAGAACCAAAGCCTAAATGGAATGTATTTACAGTTGTGATGCATAATCTAATTGTAAAATAGAAAAAAATACAGCGTAAACGGAAAGATAATAATATAAAATTAGAAATCGTATTCTAAACAATAAAAATTATAATAATGATAGAAATGTCTTCTACCTCATTTTAAAAGGAGTTTTAATATCTACAACCTGCACTCTGTTAACTTTGAGTTAAATGTTATTCTCTGGTACTCTTCAAATGACAACACCGCATTTATTTTCTTCTCAAGTAATCCTCACAAACTTATTTCAGAACTTTCTTAGCTCGAAATCGGAACAAATATTTTGTTACCAGAACTCTAATAAAAAGGTTCTGTTACGATTCACTTTTTCGTGAATGAAATTCTCCGCACTTTTCACCGTTCATCTATTCCATGAAAGCAGGTGGTCCTTTTTCTTCGCTGAGAAGCAGTATAAAATACACACGTTAGGCACGAAGTAAAGGTGACGGCCAAGGTGCGCGGTAGAATTTGCGTGCCCTGCGCAGAAGTTGGGGCTGTGAATAAATTAACCATTTCCATAACTTAGTAGCTGCGACAGCGCAATTAGCATTTCATTCGCTTGTTCGCCGTGAGTCGCCCACGACCGCGCCTGCAAGACTAAGCGCAAACAATATTCCTTCCTCTCGAGTTAAAGAGGTGCGCAGCAATTCTTTTACCTGCTTTGCCTTCACTTAGGCGAGATCAAAAGAATTTCAAATCCAAGAAGTAAGAGATAAGATGAGGAAGAGTATTAGGAAAAAACTGGAAATCAAAAGATCGTCGGTATTACTATTATTATTGTTATCTTACATTATTCACAGTATCTACTGGTCGTACTCGTAATTTTGAATGAATTCGTTCTGAGAAGTGTGCTTCGGCGTACTCGTTTCAAAATGTCGGACTGTGCTGCAATCTTTGCCTGATTCGTCATTTCATTCGTACGCCAAAGTTTCATTTTCTATACTAGTTACGTAAATAACTATTATTTGTGCGACTTCTTCAGAGCCTTTGCACGTATTCCTTTCATCTCAGGATTTTCTTTCTTTAGTATTTCTATACCCATTATGAGATAAACACTTCATCAAGGATTAGTTAAATTTTGAGCTTTCTAGAAATGTCAAAAATTCTAACACGGCCAAATGAAATTATCTCGTTTTAATATCTTAGCACATTCAGAATACCCTGATATTGATGATTTGTAATGGAACCAATCGTAATTCAATTTTTTCCAATACACTGCAAAAGATTCGATTTCGAGTGCTAAACAGTTTGTGGATTTTTTTCGACAGCTCGTATTCATCACGTTTCGTCTTACATTTTGACGTTAATTGGGTACTTGATACATGGTATCAAATTGCTTTGACCCGAATATCTAGATGTTAAAGGATTTTTTATGAGACGTTAAATAAAGAAAATTATCCATGAAATTCTATTTGGTGCCCTGTGTTCTCACAAACGCTGTGACATTGCAGCATGTGAAAAATAGTTGAAGGCGTATTCGAATGTCACTAGGGAAGCGGCAATATGAACAGTTGTCTGAAATTTGAGAAGTAAGAGTTAATATTCTTGCAGTCGTAATAGCATCCCAAGTATACTGTTCAAGCATTAACCGTTAAATTTCCCATTCTTAGTAGCGTGATCGAGAAGCATTTCGCAGATTTTTATTACCAGCGTTTCACCAACAAAAATGTGTTACGATAATTCA
This sequence comes from Gryllus bimaculatus, assembly GCA_017312745.1. Classification (NCBI taxonomy): domain Eukaryota; kingdom Metazoa; phylum Arthropoda; class Insecta; order Orthoptera; family Gryllidae; genus Gryllus; species Gryllus bimaculatus. Next base: position 691,851 of record BOPP01000102.1, read on the forward strand.
AAGAATATTTTCTGAATTTATATATATATATATATATATATATATATATATATATATATATTTGTAAAGAACTCAGCAGCTCCGCACGCACCGACCGGCTCAGGAAAGGAGTAGGCGTCCAGGGTGGCATTTTGGGGACGGGCACAAAATACGCTCATAGTGGGAGCACAATAGGGCAATGAAACCGCGCTGACGTTGGGTGTTTCTTTTTACTGTTCTCATTTTCTCTTAATTTACGAATATTTGATTCACGCAGCTTGAGTATTCTGTGGTCGATGTATGTGACTTTTCGGGGGGGGGAGGGTACTTGGTGAAAGTCGATGAATGCATTATTTTAGATGTCATCCAAATATGTTGGCATGGGAAACGGTTAAGAAATGTTCAATTGGAAGGTAGGCGTCTTGTGTGTTCGCGAGAAGTATTTTGCCTGGAAATCTTGAATTGCTCTAACTCAAGGTTGTTTGTAAATTCCGAAGGCCGGAATCTCTTCGCCCCAGCTCGGAAACTCCTAGAGTTAAAATGTCACCTGAGTGAGAAGTACAATTAGTTTAGATTCGGATTGGAAGAATCGTGTAAATAGTGGGGATTGAAAGAATCGTTTAAAACTACTACTGACACGGTGAAACACGAAGCAGCCCAGCTTATCTCTCACTAAGCTACTTCCTACATCTGGTCTGATTCCTGTGTATCACACAATATCTGCTATTCCTTGTCAGCCACATCGTGTTCACTAATGTCCACTTTGTCCACCCTTTTTAGATAATGTGAATATTAACCGGCTAATTTTCGAATTATCCAGTTTCGGACATTTGCGTAACATATTCCTGAGCAACCAATGTCACTACAGGTCGATATCCACTTATTCCATGCACAGTGTCTGCGCACAAGCTCACGCACTCACCTCATGTTTTTAAATAAGCTCAATCACATACAAGACACACACACACACACAACTCGTGTTTTCATGTCTACGGTTGTCATTATCCGTGTCAGGTAATCCTATATCCATGAAGGAAGTCGTAGGCTTCCGCGACCAGAGTCATGTGGGTGATCTGGGCTGTCCGGGTGACGCGCGTCGAGCTAGTTGCCGACGTTTCGACCATCCTGTCATACCAGCCCCTGAGGAAGACCACAAGGATGGCGAAACGTCGGCAACTCAGCCTTCGACGCGGCGTCACCCGCAGCCAGATCACTCACTATATCCATGAAAACCACAATCCTAATTGCTTTACAGATTGTTCAGATTATTTTCTATTCGGCAGTTAACACGGTCTTGCACCACTCATTGAAATGCATACCAGTCGTCGCGTACTTCAGCGTGCGCTGTTTTTCTCACTCGTCCAAACGCCTTGAGGCTCTCACCGTGTGTTCTCGGGGCACCGATTGGATTCTGGCGACGGCGGGTGGGGGGTGGGGGCACGGAGGAGGGGGCAGAGGGGCTGGTCGTCGAGGCGCAAGGGCCGGCGGCCGCCGGAGGTCGGGGTCAGATTAATAATGCAGCGCCCCGGGGCACTGTTAAGCGCCCCCCTGCCCCCGCCAGTGCCCCCAGCGCTTAATTCCGTCATTTTGTTTGCGGCGGAGATGGCACCGTGCCTCCGGACGCTCACGAAAGTTCCGTGGAACTTCGTTAAACAAGATTAGGAGCTCGTCTCTCAATCGACGCATCATAGGAGGACAGGGCGCGTCGCAAGCGTTGGTCCCTCTATCATTGAGGCTCAGGAATCGCGAATAAAGAGTGAATTCATTAGGTTAGATTTTACCAAAATTTTGCTTTGAGCTAATGCTCGGTGAAACTACTAATGTAAAGTAATAATAGAAGATCCAGTTTAATTGAAACAAACATCTACATGGAATTTATCTGGGAATTTGACTATATTTGAAGGAAGTGTCTTTACTGCTTTTGCAGGTTTTTTTACTTTCAATTTACTACAGTACGATTCACAAGGCAGAACTCATCTACATTAATTCTATGTTTTCTATGTCAAATTTCCAAAAATGGTGTACTCTACTTGCGCAAGCCTTACATTTCCTCACACAATGTCTCCTTTGTATGCTTTCGTACGTGCATCTATTTGCTCCTTATTTTCGCACTTTTCCGCCCTAGATGAGTGGGCGGTGCTTATGGACCAATGAAACGTGAGACAAACCCTAACCCTCGTTGTGCTCCTCTTCAATAAATGAGAATCTGTGTCGAAGTACAGGAGAGCTGGCGTTCTGCTGCGGGTCGTTCTAGCTGGCCCCTAAGTGTGCTTTATGAGTGAGATAGAGGCAGTAGGGCGAGTCGTTCATTTTCTTTTCCACCCCTCCCCCCTGCAGTTAGGCCTCCTCCACTCCTTTGGTCACAGCCTGATTCGGGGTAGCACAAACATCGCAAAATCTCTATGCATCCTTGGCCAATAATATCATATGCATATTCGTGTTTCTTAACAAGCTTCTAAACGTATACAAATTATTTGAATTCCTCTAATCATAGGCCGACTTTTTATGTTTGATTCACTTAGGGCAGTAAGTAAGATCTGAAGTGAGAAAGATCCGGAGGAGTCATTTTGTAAGTGTGATCGAAGTATACCACAAGTAAATTCCTACTAGACATCCATATCATTCGACACAATGGGAAAATGTCGCTTCCGGGATACGAAGTCACGATCATTCCTATACAGAAGCATCAGCAGCGCCAAACTCAAGCCTCATGCGTCACGAACTCTTGCATACCTTGTAATTCTGAAATTACCCCCTAATGCCATCACGTTGGCGGATACCGCCTACCAGCTCGGAGAAGTTGCTTCACATTCCTCTTCAATTTCCTGCAATAATCCTCGTGTAGTTAAGTGGTCCCAAGTGCCACTCTTGCGAATAGCCAATTACTTACCTTTCATTGAGAAAAATATGTGAGACATTTGTGGGTCAAATTGCGTTGACCACGTATGCTCCTGGAAAGATAAAACTAGCACTTTACAAGTTGGGGAACAATGTTAAACTCATTATTTCTACGTAGGTTATTTTTAACTGTTTCCAGCACTTCATAATAAGATGTTGCAAGTGCCAACTAATCTTATCGCGAGTAATGTAGTTGAAATAAAAAAGTTCATTTCATTCAATTAATTTGTCAATTCGGAAACATCGATTTAAATTGTTATTTGTAAATGAAATACACAAGTAGTTAAATATAATCATTTGAATTTTGATCAGATTTCTGAAGCATTTGGCAGTAGGAGAGGTGGCTCAGGGGATCAACTGATGTCACTGCTGTGCCTCTGACCGGAAGGTCCTAGGTTCGAGTGCAGGCTTTTCGACACTAGCTTGTCAGCTAGGTCGAATCCAGTTTCAGTCTGGAGAATTCTAGCGGCCGGCTGCTCTGGTCAGTAGTTTTCCGAGGTTTCCCTGATCAACACCAGGCGAATGCCGGAGCATTTCCCTAACAAAACGGGCCACGGACCGCTCGCGATGTTTCCTTCCTCTTCTTTGTCATATCCTCACCTTTAACTTACACACCTACATTTGCATGCACTAACTCTACCACACATGCCGGGAGCTTAGTGCTCGTCGCGGCTTGGGCGGTGCCCCGCTGGTGGGCGGTATCTAGTTGAGGAAAACCCCGCTAGCTGACAGTAGGTCGGTGCCGGATCTCGCCATCCAGTGAGGGAAGATCTCCGTCACCTTCCGAGGAAAAACATGGATACACTTAAGAGACTTATGACCTTAGCTGTTGACGCGCCCAACATCACTACCAATCAATCAATCAATCTAAAGTATTTAGTGATAATTTTGAATAACAATTCTGCGTGTTTCATAGTTGCAAGACCGCTGGTGCGAGGGTGGTGGTGTTTTAGCTGGTGTTTGCGGCGTCGGTGGGCACCTAAAGCAACCTACTTAGGCGTCAATTTTGATTGAAGGATGCGCTGGCATTTACATGTCAGGCGAATTCGATCAAAATGACAGCAAAGAGGTCGACACTTACAGCCTCTTTTGAGGGAACCTACACTCCTCTTTGAACTTTGCTTGACACTATGAAACGCGTTGCCGGCCTGTGGCCACCTACGCTGCGGCAACGTGGTAAACCACAGCGCAGAAGCACAGGGAAACATGTGCCCTGGTACAGAAAAAAGTTCTACGGCTCTTAGCACGCCCTCCGTTTCGGAAGCGGTTGAAAGTACTGAGGAAGTAACTTGATATCGAGTCCTTCACTCAATGCTTGAGACGACTATCGTTTAACGAAGCCTATCTAGCCTTTCAAACCAACGAAGCTCAGGCAACGCGAAAACAATTAGCTCGACACGTCCTCACAATAGCGCAAAGAAGACAAGCACTCCCCTCCTCTGATATTCTAAGGGCGTAGTGTAGCACAAAAGCCGATTTGGCTATTGGCTAAGGTCGGACACGAACCCACAAAAGCGACTTACACATAGCAGTAAACCACAAAATGCGTGCGCGCTGCAACACAAATCACACTAACTGTTGGCTAAGAAACAAATTAAGAAAAAGGCGTCGGTGTCTGATGCGCGAGAACGGTGAACTTCCTCTGCGGCAGAGGGAAACGTGTGGCTACTCGCAGGAACAGGGCCACGGAAGGCGCCTCACTTCGCCGCGCCTCGCCTCGCGTCGCGCCGCTCGCTTGCTCGCTCGCGTGGGAAGTGGCGCTGCGAAAGCCGCGCGCGGGCGGAGCGCTGTGGGGCATTGGGAACAGCCGAGGGGCGAATCACCGAAAGCCCCCCCTCCCACTCCCCCTCAGGGACTGAGAGCCTCAACCTTCTTTTTTTTTGGCCCGGACTTTCTCGTTAAGCACTTCATTGTGTTTGAAAGGGCGTCCAGATGAAGTAATTAGATTTGAAGGTAGTGCAGTGGTTTAGGAAAAATAAAAAGCAGCTTTCATTCAATAACTTTGGTAATAAGATTTCACGGAGGATTAATAGGTTTCGGGGTTGCTGAATGCGCGTGTGTTCGGAAAACATGAAAATTTAAAAACGTAAATTCTTTAGGAATCGAATAATGAATCTAAACTCGTTATTTTTTACCTAAATAATGTTGTTACGTTGAGGTGTCACCTGAATCAAATATTGTTCCGGAATATTTCAAAACTTAATGTTATCAGGAATTAGCAATAATAATGGTGTATGAGATGTTTGTAATGTTATTCCGATATTCTTAAGCAAGAGTATATTGAATTTACTCATAACAATGCGCACTCTTTATTAATATAATAAATACCATAATATAATAAAATGATATAAATAATATCACAAATATCTAAAACTTTATCAACGATACCATAGTTGGAATGAACGTATTTCACTAAAACAGGGAAAATGTTCTCTTTAACTGAGGATGTGCAGAAAAATATTAAATGTCCAATGATAAAGCAAACATAATACCTCGTTATTCACTAACTGCCTTTATGTAGCAAGTAGGAATCTCGTGACTGCAAACAAGATCTTTTCTCAATGGAGCTCAGAGAAAATTATCACAGCCCATAAAGAGTGAGATCCTCTACACAACGACTGAGCCTCTGGCGCGGAAGCCCTAGCGTCGTATGTCCGAATGGAGCATTCCTCGATTCCTCAATTCCTTGATGCTCGCTCGCTAGCTACCCCGCCATTCCACCGATCCTGCCTCTCCACCACCCCATGTCTGCCTTCTCCCGCTTGAGTCAGCTTCATGCACGCGGCCGCCGTCGCTTCAACCCCCTTTACCTTACTCGCTGCCATCGTCCACGCTTTGCCTTCTCCCCCGCCATCTCAGCCTTCACCCCACTTCGCCATTTCACCTACCCCGCAGCTTCACCGCCCCGTCTCTGCCTTCTCAGCCTCTTGCACCCTTTCCTCCACTTCGCCATTTCACCTACACGCAGCTCTGCCTTCTCCCCCTTCACCATTCTCCGAGCCATCGTCCACGCTTTGCTTGCTC
>BOPP01000102.1:698094-728849 GCA_017312745.1 Gryllus bimaculatus
GTTTGCGTTTGTGGCGCGAGCGGCGCCGCAGGCCGGAAGTAGAACCTCGCGAGGAGGAGGAGGTGGAGGAGGAGGAGGAGGAGGAGACGACGGCGGCCGCCTCGGAGCCCTTCGCGATGCGAAACCTCTCAAACACTTTGGTCGGCGGAAGCGCTTAGTCATTGCTAGAGCTTCTGGTGAGGATGGGTCACGCCAAAAAATTGCGGAGTCGGAAAGTCGTCCTAGTATGTCCATTTGGGTGGATTATTCGAGTCTTGCTCGAATTTATTTATTCTCCGAACGTTACTGGAAACCATGTTTTATAGCGGTTTACATTTCTTGTTCCGGGCACTGATCCCCATGTATTGCATGCATATTGAACCCTTAATCAATAGATCACCCCTCACCTCGATCATCGACCAGCTCCGTAATAGCGAGTTTGTTTTTTTTAATTTACTTCTTGTAAGATATCATTTCCAGGATTTTTTTAAGTTCATTCTGGAAGAAATCGGAGGGTCGGAGGTTGGGGGGATCCGGAAATCAAGAAACGATAAGCCGTGGCCAGTGATGTGTTATAACGGCTGCATTCTCCATGTTCGTTTCATTTCTTTTAATGAGATGGTGGATATGAAAGTGACATATCATTTTGAATTATTAGAGCTTTCCTTAATATACCTTCCTGAATGAGCATTTAGTGTGGTAGAATATCAATTTCGGTAGTCAGGGTTATCGACTTGTGCAATAACAAGCGAGTATTTGTTTTGCGACCACTCTCCTCCTCGAAATACATTATGATACATTGAAAATTGTTCACATTATTGTTGATTGATTATCCTAATTAGTCAGTGTCACAAAAAACGGGACATTTTGGCGTTCCGGTTTCTTTAAAAAATACGGGACAGGGACTCAAATAAGGGACTATCTCGACTAATAGGGGACGCCTAGTCACCTTATGCACACGACATGTTTGAGGCTTTCTTCACAGCGTTCGTCGATATTGTTTTCACTTAATAGCGAAAAAATACGAGAAGAAAGGCTAGGCAAAAAGTTTGTGTTGTTCGCGCGGTGCGCGGTTGAGTGAAGAGATCGGCCGCATTGAGCAATGACCGACGCGTGACTGGCCAGCGCGGCCGCTCACCATCCACGATCCTCACACGAGCCATCTGTCGCATTGAGCTTCGTCCTAGGTCGCGTATAATCAAGAAGAAAGTAGCCACGAGTAAACAAAAAGAAAGAATCAAATTAATGAACATTACTTAGAATTAATTCTAAGAAAAAAAAAGTTCAAGTAACGTATGCCAAAGGGCTACACATAAACTGTTAAATTATATTAAACGTAAAATTAATTAGTGCGCGACCACTTTCTCACGGAAACCATTGCGTTTCAACTTCGCCTAAGGAGCATAATTCTTGATTATTATAACATTTGCTAATCCTCATAGAACCTCAGTGGATGATACTTATAGGTGGATCGGTGATTATGATGATTTGTGAATGGTGGTTGCGCAATGATAGAATGAGAGGCAGCGGAAATGGGAGGCGCCACTCAGTCTCCCTCTGAATGGATCGGGATTTCAAGCCCGGCATTCACAGATGGAAGACCATCAGTCACTACACTTCAATTTAAACACATTTCCGTGGTCGTAAATCAGCTGTTGCGGTGTCATCCAATCGGGAGCTTCGATGACACATAGAGAAGTAACGTTTAATACCGAAACAGCTAATTAAACTTGAACGGACTCTATGATTAAATACAAACAGAAGTGTACATCCCGGGTCACCTCTCGCCTGCGAAGTTAGCGCCGTTGCCGTCCGCGCACTCCAATCAGCGCCTTCCAGTCTGCAGTCGGCCGCTGGCAGCGTCCGTTGTCGCGTGCGGTCGTGGGCGGAGCGGAGGCTACTGCTCCCCCCCCCCACCGTCGTGGGCGTCGGAGGAATGCAGAAGAGCCAACGAAACAACACACCTGGCCGCTCGCTGCTCCCAGCGAAGATCGCGCAACATTTGTGTGTTTTAGGATTTTTCTATGACCCGATTACACGTTTCCTTTTGAAAAACGATTTCTGGCGAAAGCGCGCATATGGAAAGCGGCGAACGATATCGTTCGCCAAAGGAAGCGGGTAAATCCGGTCTAAAATTCAAGGGGTAATAATTGCGAAGTCCCGGTATCACCTGTATCGATAGTTTTGTATTAGGAATGTGAGTATCCATACTAAACAATCGACAACCTTCTGATTGCGATAGTAAACCTACAGAAGTTTTTACCCGTAGACCCGAATGTAAAGTCTTGGCTTAATGATACACTTTAAATCTAATATTTTCTCACTACCATACGACCAAAATCTCTGGTTTATTATATTGTTTACAGGAATAGTGGTAAAGGTTTCAGAACTCTATTAAAAAATTAAAGTAAAAAAATATAAGGTATCCGTGACCTGTTGTACACATCAATCAATACACACACTCAAGGCCGAAACTGACGAATACACCTTTTTGTTTTCTAATGCTGAATGGGATTTTTTTCAGTTCGCTGATAAATCTTAACAATTTAATTTCTCCGCTGTATTTTCAAACTCAATGTCGTGGTAGAGGGAAGCTAGAAAATCTAAAATTAAGGCTTTAAGAAAATGCAGCAAAGAATCAGTGCTAGATGAACAAACTTCGCACAAATGTAACCTCAGTGTTATGACGCAATGATAACAACAATTCAAGAAATATAATAAAAATATGGAGATCTGTATTTCTATTGACGAGATGTCTGGTCGTTTTCTAGATACTGTCATCGTTGGACCTTAATACTTCCACATTAAAGCAATATTTTGTCGAACACTGTACTTACAGAAGAATGCTGAAACCAAGTCCAGGGAAGCACTAGGGTCTGACATAAGATACTGGCTGAATTTAGCTTTGAGCCAACATTGTAGCTGACTCAGCATCAACTCTGACCCGGAGATCCTTTGTCCTGACATTAACGAATTTTTGACACTATAGCTACGTACTTAGGTCGAACTCAGCCGTTGTCTGGAGAAGAATTGTAGCGGGCGGCTACACTGATCGGGTGTTGTCCGTGGTTTCTCGGTCAGAACCAGGAGAATGCCGGTCCAGAACCCTAACGGACGTGCCACGGACCGTGTGTGATCTTTCTTTCCTCTTTCTGGTCATACGCTGGATGTGTGTGTGTGTGTGTGTGTGTGTGTGTGTGTGTGTGTGTGTGTGCGCGCATAAGGCTTACACATTCTTACAGTACATGCATTAAACCACCAACATGTCGCGAGCCCACTCTTTTTCTGGTTTCCGCTTCCCAGTCATATTTTATAAGACTTGCGCATCACGTGACCGCGCCTTACTTCAGCCTCACGGCCGTTTGTCAGTGCGCGCGCAGATGCCTTCTAGCAGCGGGCGCGGCTGCCCATATGCGCGCAGGGCGACGACCGCAGGCTGCTTTCCCCGCACGCGTGTTTGGTCTCGCCCGCCCGCCCGTCCGCTTGCCACCTCTCCCGCCAACACGCCCGCCGTCCCATGCACCCCCGTTCACGCGCATGCTGCCCGCCGCTTGCCCGCCCACCTTGCCCGTCCGCTTTCCCGTCCGCTTGCCCGTCCGCTTCTCGTCCGCTTGCCCGTCCGCCTTGCCCGCCCGCACGCCCGCCCGCCGTCCCGCCCCGCCGTCCTATTCACCACCCGCCCGTCACCACGCCGTCTTGCCCGCCCGTCACGCGCATCTGCTTGCCCGCCGTTTGCGCCCGCCCGTTTTGGCCGCCCGCTTGCCGCCAGCTTGCCACCCGCTTGCGCCGCCCGCTTGCGCGGTCCGCTACCCGTCCGTTGCCTGCCTCCCCAGTTTCCCCGCCCCGCTTGCCCACCCGCCTGCTCACCCACCTGCTCACCCGCTTTCCCGACCGCTTGACCTGCCCGCCCCTCGCGCGGCAGCTCGCTCCTCGCCCGCCGTCCCTTCCTCCCTCCTTCCCTCCCAGCGGTTCCACACTCGCCCATTCCTCGCTCGCTCGCTCGCTTGCGCCGCGTCGCGCCGCCGCCGTTGCGCCATCTCGTGCGCGCCAGATGGCGCTCCCGAAGCCCGAAAGGCGACCGGCGCCATCGCCGCTCCAGCCGGAGGCGGCCGACGCGGCGGCACCGAATGACACCCAAGCTGCTTTCGGTGCGGCGGAAACGTGCTCCAAAAGCGGAGACGCGCAGCCTGTCTCCAGTCAAATACGGTCGAGGATTCTGCTCTTTGGGTGGGAGAGAGAAGAAATAGGGGACGCAAATAGAAAGAAAGACATCTATTGAAGCATCTTTACTCTTTTTTAGTAAGGAAATGGGACTCGGGCGCATGTTTTGCGTGGGCTGCAAAATCCGTTCGCGAATAGCTTGTTGATTCGTGAATCAGCCTTTAACTACTTCCTTTAGTACCTCGTCCGAGAGGAATATTTGCGGCAATAAACATTCGTCTAATGGGCCGAAAAGATGAGAGATGGTGACAAATGTAGGTTAATGGAGGCGTTTTTTCCTCATCCTAACTTTGCCCAATCGTGTTCTCGACGTTCAGTATCCATTATCTCTGTTAACTAACTACTATCACCCTGTCATGGAATCTTCATTACCAATGGCGATTCGCAATACAATGAACCATTGTCTACTCATAGCCAGACCTCGAAAAATCAACCGGAGGAAAACATAAGGTCTCAAATGGTATGTTTCCTCGAGATCTTTCCTTTTTCAGCTTGGCTGCGTACACTTTCTCCTCCATCGTAGTCGTGTGAAGGCCGTCATTTCATCTCGACCATAGTTACAGGAAAAAAAAGACTTGAGACAAACAATTACTCTTGGTAGCATTTGATTTCTACGACACACTCGGATAGGGATATTCGAATTCGTGGAATCCTTGAAACTGATCTCAGTTAGGAAATTTGAAGCTTAGAGTGTTTTCCGTAATTGGAATACTTAGAATACTATTAGGTTTTTACTATCTCCGAATTCTCTCTAGTCACTTCAATCTTCAAGCTCATTTACTTTTGTATGCAGTATTTAAGATGTGCAATTAATTATTTCGCAAGTTTGGCATTATTTTATATTACTTCGATGGACACGGGATGAAATATAGCATAACTATTGTGTAATGTTTTTAATACATTTCCACACACGTTATGCTGGATAAATTATGTGATTTAATTGCAGTTGAACGATCTCAGAATTCTCGGCTCCTTCACAATAATTATTGTCGTTGAGAGCTCATTTCCCTCTTTTCAAGGTATATTTTAATTCATTATTTGATACTATACACGAAATATTTGACATTCGAAAATTTCTAAAACCTCGTATACGTACGTATACTATTTCCGATGCTATTTAGAAATATCATATTGTTTATTATTATTATTATTATTATTATTATTATTATTATTATTATTATTATTATTATTATTATATTTATTATTATTATTATAAACATTTTCAGGTTTTACAAATTCAGTTCACACTCCACATTTGTATTGTTAGCTTAATGTAAACTGTATCCTAATAGCTTAATTCAAAACAATTACATTTTGGAGGGCGAAATCCTTTATGGGGAGACCTCAGGGGAATTACATTTCGGAAAAGGTTGTAAGGAAGGTGTACGCACAACGTTCGAAGCGTACGTATCAGCATACGTCCGTACGAAGGATTTGATAGTTTGACGATGAGATAGCGTCCTGCACGCTCTTGGCTTCGGGCTAGAGCGACCGAGCGCTCGCTCCTCGCGGCGGGATGAAGGGCCGCTAGTGCGGCGGCCGTCATTGATTGCGCGTGGCGGTGCTGTGTGTTGCAAGCGGCTGCGGCTCTGGCCTTTCCCTGCGCCATCGACCGAGGCCGCGCCGCGCCGCGCCGCCAGCGCGCGCTGTGCGACGCAAAGGGACGCGACGCGACGCGACGCGACGCGTGGGGCCGAGCGGCAGTAGGCACCCAGGGCCGGCGGATAATGTGGGAGAGGCGGGTAGCTACACCCACCCACGCGAAAAGTCCCGAGTGGGTAAAATACTCTCTCGGTGAGGGAAATATTCTACGCATTTCAAATTCCAGAAATGAACGAAGTTTTTTGGAATTGTGACGACTCAAAACGTATATGCAATTAGTTATGTTGCGTGTTGCCTTACATTTATGATACATCAGTTTGGTAATAAGACGTCTTAAAAAAATTCAAACATTTAGATTTTGAATTCAATTTGAACTTGTAATCACATGTATTAATGGAGCGATTATAATGAGTATTTTCTTCAATCAATGCTAATTACCTAGTCAACAAATTTACTTTTTGTTCTCATGTATGAACAGATTGTGAATAAAAGTTTAATTATAAAAAAAAACAACTATATTTAAGATAGGCTAAACAGTATTGCTATTTTACATGTTAATAGTAGCATGATCGACAAAATCGATTTGCAAAAATTGTTAAATCAGTTTACATTTAAAAAATGCGTGAAGATCAGCGCTAGAGTTCACGTTCCAACAGGAGAGTATCACCACCACCTTCCTGCTATAACATGCACTACACTCACGGGACTCATGATCAAAGTTCTGTAGTTCCGTGCCCGGGGACACAAAATACTGCGATGTAGCTTTGCATAATCGAAGTGTTTGGAATATGGGCATCGTATTGCAAATACTCCAAGTGCATAAGAATGATCGTAACTCGCTTCCTTCCAGCAGGCGAGTATAAATTTGGACTCTTTGGAACATGAGTGTAATGTTTCCAGAAATTTAATGTAGCATCTGGTGTTTAATGTCGTTTTGCAGTATTTCAGAACATCATTCGTAACTCAGGATGTTTCTGGATTCTCCAAGAATTTTTTATGAAAATAGAATGTATTAGCGATAATGTGACAATATTAACTTTTACTGTAATAGTAAAAACAGTGTCATATTTTTTATGTAATTTGCGTATAATGCGCTCCGTTTCTTCCTGTTATATTGTTCATTACTTCGCTTTTGTTTACAACGCAAGTTGTTTGTCGATTTGCACAGGTTTGTTTTCTAAAATACGCCATTTGTCGAATTTGCGGAAAATACACGTGCGGGGAGGTTGTGTCGCGCTCGTCAGCCTTTTCGCCATTGAGAATCGCTTGATGTTGTCACCAGGTGGAGTGGCTGATAGCGTAATCGGGGTATACTGGAGAACCTCATTCATTGATAACATATCTTGTTAACGACTTCGTAACGCCTCGCTGCCTTTGGAGTCCGAAGGTAGTACTTAGAGGAATCCAGGTTGCGCTCGCCGTGGCGAGTCGGAGACCTATCGATAAATTTTTTTGACAATCGTCTGTTGAGATATTTCGCACGTTCTCTCCATTGAGAGCACCTCAGAATCACCACTAACGTCTTACCGTTCGGATTCCGAAGATACTCCGCGTCGGATGGGGAGGTGGCTAGAAAGTGCTCTTCCAAACACAAAGCATCACGACATACTTGGCTATCCGGGAAACGCCGCGTCCAGGGCGCAGGTGCCAACGGTTTGATCGTCATTCTGCGACTTTCATCAGGGCGTAGTTATTGCGCGTAGATTTTTAATAGGTTTCCCGTTTCCAGTTGTCCTGGAGAGGCGGAAGTTTATTTTTCGATATGGGGTACATATTTCGCTGCAGCCGTTTAGGCTTTTACAGCTGTAGGTAGGGCCTAACTTGCGCGGAGATTTTTTTTGTTTTTTCTCCTCTCTAATAGCCCTGGAGAGGCGGGAATTTATTTGTCTTTATGGGCTACATTGATTTTTTTTGCTGCCGATTTGGCTTTTGCAGAAAGGGTGCGCGCGGAGATGGACTGCGCACGGATTTACGTAGTTTCTCTCCTATTGCCTGCTAATTGGTCGGATGATCAGTCAATGCGGAGAGCGAGCAACGGCCAATCGGGGAGCAGGCTCCCCGGGTGGGATGGAAGAATGCGCTCCGCGCGTAATCGGATGACGTGGAGCAGCGGGCACCGTGCCCGGTCTTGACGGGGCGTCCTGGTAAAATAGATGCTTCGAGGCATCGTGAAGACGTAGGCCTTCATCAGCATTGAGGTGTTGGGGGTGTGTAATAATTTAATAACAAAGCATCAGGGTCTTCCTTTGGAAGTTACACTTGTACTAAACCCCATCGCCGAGGGGGTCGCGTGTGTATATCCAGTATACTCCGGTTAAAAGAGGAAGTCCTTTCGAAGGGACGGGGTGGCAGAAGAGGGGAACACTGTCATCCAATCACGCGTTTCGTTTCGATTTAAACATTTTGGTGTTGAAGCTCTCTATTGGTGGGCAGTGGCCCCCCTCTGTTTTCAGCACGTGACTTTAAAAGGACTTCGTGTTTTAATCGAAGTATAGACCCCTTTGCCGGTGGTTTATGGTAATCGTGCTATTTCGCGAAAAGTGTCGTTTACTCGTTCTGAGACCAGGTCTCATGATCTTTTTACTGAGTGCGCTGAAAACATTTGTGTGTCTTCAATAGATAAATATGAATTTCTATATTATGAATATCCTAACCTTTTCGGGCGTACCTGAAGTGAATACCAGGTAATAAAAAAACCAAATTACCAGTCAACTTAAATAGGGATACATAGTCAGATTGTTCCAGAATTGCTGGTCCTCTTCCAAGAGCATACAAGGCTTGTGCGTTGTAGCTTATCTTGGCGCACTCTGCTGTCCTCACCCTGACGGTGACGTCTTCGTCCTTTCTGTCCTGTTACCGAAGATTCGACTTTAATCCGCTTCTCATGAATAAAAGATTAGAGTAGTTCGAACTCAATTAACATCTTATGCAAATCGTATGGCACTGAATAGACAATTTTGCACAGGATGAGAAAAAGGTGATTTTTTTGGTTCTTCGCTAAAAACGTAATTACCATTATATAATTGTACCTAAAGTGGTCCTTTTGACTGGGCTTGCTGTGTGGAGAAGACACCACTCTGCTCATAATTCGTAATTAGATTTCCCTACATTTTATCATCCCTTGAAATTTGTATTTTAAAAATTCAAAAGATCTGCCGTAAATGAAGTTGCACTTAAATTCTCTAAGTTGCAATGTTACTCATGTTAGTGGCACCCACATTTGTATTTACCATTCTCAGAATTACTTACTGTAAAACTTTTGTGAGATCATTACTTATTTCCCGCAAATATTTCCCTCTGTCGTTTTAGGAACATTTTAGTAGGAAGCAGTATATGAGCTTACGAAAAAAAGAGTGAATGACGTAATTAACTCTTTACACGTGTAGACAAATTGTATAAAAATGCGGTCCTCTGAAGCCTTGTAGCGGATCTACGTGTTAATAACCAAGATTAAGGGGATTTCAACGCGTAGTAGCTCTAATGAATTCCTGGCAACCCCCGAAACTTTAATTCCCGTGCGGGCAGGCGTCGTTTTTCACGCGGGAGCCAGAGGGAGGGGCTGCGGGGTCGCAGGTTGTAGAGGTCGCGCGAGATATCTGTGCACTAAAGCGCAAGCGAGGTAGACACCGCGCATGCGCAGGAGAGGCATCACTGTTCACTAAACATCGGGAATGAATACTGGAATTAGGTGGCTCAGGGCATCAACTGATGTCACTGTAGTGACTCTGACGGGAAGATCCGTGGGATCGAGTCCCCACGGTAGTAGAATTTCCGGCACTAGCTATATAGCTAGGTCGCATTCATCCGCTGTCTGGAATATAATTCTAGTGGCCGGCTGCTCAGTAGTTTTTTGTGGTTACTTATTCTTTCTTGTACACACATGCCCGGAGACCCGAGCTTAGAGTTGTCCCGACTGGAGCGAGTTCTGCCCCGCTGGTGAGATATACCCGTTTGCGAAAACACAGCTAGCCGACATGTAGGTCGGCGCCGGATCTAGCCTTCCAGCGGGAAAGATCACCGCCATCACCCGTGGCGAGACATGCACTACTTACGGGACTAAAGACCGTAGCATTTGACGCGCCCGGAAACATTGCATTGCTTGCAAGCTTTTAAGTTAACGTCTTACGTATTATGCTTATGCGAACGCATTGTGAATGATTCCGCTTAAGGACGTAGTCCTAACGTTTATGTTAACGCCATGCTTATGTTTATGTTTGCATTGTGAATGGACCTTTACGGCTAGCGACACAGGAACGTCAAATGACGACCGTAAGTGCGTCCGTCGTAACGTAGCAGAGACCCATACGGGTCGTGACGGACTAGGGCTGTTGTCCGTCGCCAACAACGTCCGTCGAGAAGCAGCCAACGGACATGAGCCTCTAGAATGGGTATTTCGATTCTGATGGACATTGTAACTTCTTAGGCACTCATACCGTGCAGAACACACGGACGCTAGCGACTTACGACACATGTTAATTAATGAAATGTACATACAAGTATTTCTTCTGGTGATACAGAACACCTAACTTTGGAAACTTGCCCTGTAATATGATTCTGAGGTTTTGAGGGATATTGTCTTGAACAACGGTTCGGACATTGGGGAAAATTTTTAAAAAATCTCACCGATGAATAATGCGAAATATTCCCTTTGAAGGCTGCTCGCTATTAATAGGATGAAGCAACCATCTCCTTCTCTTTTCTTTTATACGTTTCATTTCAATTTAACACAAAATCGCCAATACTCTGTCATCCATATTTGCTAGTACAAGGCCACGATGACGTCCGTTGCACGGCGGTAATCGTCCCCTGCAACCAATGGAAGTCAAATTGGCGGACGTCAATGACGTAGGTTTGGCGACGTGTGTCGCTTGTCTAATCCCTAATCTAAAGTTGCGTAGGCGTTTGTTTTGAGCACGTTGCTATGTTACTTACAGGAGCACGCATACAAAGCTGAGCGGCTTGGCAGTTGCAAATACGTTTTCTCATTTGATTCATACAGTCGAAGAACCAGTGTGTGACGTATGGAGGAAAATTATCATCTGCGCACGTTTGCTTGAGCTCTAGAATCTCTTCCCTACATTTTAACTATAAATATTTGAACGATGAAATAATGTTTTAAAAACGTGAGGTTAGTAACTTTTGAAAATTAGATATATTTGCTCCATTTGTTTCCACAAATTAGTGGTCGACTTTTCCTTCTCTATAGCGCGTCATTCGCGGGCTATAGCACTTAATCTCCGAATTCCTTCACCGGTTCGACACCCCGACGCGACGCGATGCGACGCGACTCCGTCAACGCCGCCCGTGCTCTTGCTCGCGTGCGTCGCCCTTCCCCGCCCCCGCCCCCGCTGGGCGATCAATGAGGGCGGCCCTCCAACGCCTGCGCAAGGCCCGCCCCCTTGTACCGTCCTCCGCCCCGCCCCGCCTCGCCCCGTTCCTCCCGCCCAGCACACGTCACGCCCCGCGTTTCCGGCGCACTCCGCGCTCCTCCGCCCAGCACAACCACGTCCAGACCCGCCCCGTTCCGCCGCACCCCCGCTCCGCTCCACCCCGCCACGCCACGCCCATTACCGCACCGACCCGCCACGTCACGCCCGTCCCCGCCACGCCACGCCCACTCGCGCTTCCGGAAGACTACGCGCCCCTCGCCTCAAGCGTTTCCCGACTCTCATCCTCGTTGTGTCGGCGGAACCGCAAGTGCAGCCATGCGGAGAGCCCCTCTTTGCGTCTTTCCGTTTACGAGGACTTTTTTAACATTTATTTTATTCCCTGGTCAGCCACAAAGCTTTACATACAATGGTGTCTGAAAACGACGCAATACATACAATATTTGTTACACTATTTACGTGTGAAGTTAACTCAATTGCACTCAAGTAGACTCAATTGTTTATTAAAATTTATTAAATTTATTTTATTTTTGGTTGGCGGTCGTGGAGTGGGTTACAGGGCTGTTTTAACTACTGCCAGTTACTGCTCCTCTGCTGCACATTGTCGGCGTGGATTGTTCATAACATTCTGCAGAGTTCGAGCAATTTCACATATATGCCAAAGGAAGGCGTTGCCAGTTTGTGTATAGTTATACTTTGCAGCTATACGTTGTATACAACCGCTACCTATTGCCGTGGTTTGCTTAGTTCATGTTGTTGTTGTTTTATGCTTCAAAATTAATCGCGAAACCCAAAAATTATAATATGACATTTCTGCCTTCGAAATCATTAATTTTTTCGTTGAATTTTGTCTGTTTTTATTCCAAATTTAGAACACATGATGTAAAAGTTATTTTCAAAACTGACAGAAGATATTTGGTTGGTTCTGTGACCTCTTTGTCCCTCATGTTTCCTCACTTTGACGTGGTATGTTGGTAAGGCAGGTAAGGTATTATCTCAGAAGAGTATCTGTCATTCTTTTCTCTGTTGGGAACGTTTATTGTCTTCAAATGAATAATAAGTAGCGAGATTATCTTCACCTTTTGGTACAAACTATTTTTCCAATATGCTTACGTAAATTTAGCTAGCACTCCGGTGCTGAATTCCTTATCGCCTTGGTGAAGAGTTAGAGGTTGCTTGGTTGTCTTTGCGGTGCCGTGTTCCGCTGCGCCGTGTGCGTGTGCGTGGGCGTGCATGGGTGCGAGAGGAGAAAGCGGAACGAGAATGTGCAATTACTTGCAACCCGCTTTTGCACGCGGGCGGCTCTTTAAGGTCACGGCCACTCGGTGCCTCCACGCTCCCCCGCCCGGTCCCCTCCCATCCCCTCCCCAACTCACCCCACACCTCTCACACCTCCCACACGCCTCGAGTCACTGATTATCTGCCGCTGACTACTCTGTACTTGCGAAGAACGTCCACACCTTCAGGGTGCGCAACAATCACAGCATTATATCAGGAGAAGTATTTTTTTAAATGCACTTATGCATTTTATCATTAACCTGTAGATTTTTCAATTTTGTAAGGATTTATAAAGACAACGTTCAATAGTTTTTTTACTGATTTCATTTCTTTTTTTATTGCCTTCAATACGGAGCTCGATATACGCTGCATTACTTATCTTCATCGAGAGGATCGTGGTGACGAGGGAAATATGAAAACAGTTGAATGTTGCCACGTGTTCTCGTACGGAGGGAACTATGAAAGGAGCTTATGAGAGAGAAAAATGAAGTGACAAACCGAGTCAAGATAACAACTAGTTAATTAGTACATAGGAATACTTAAAATTAGGTAAAAAATTAAATCATGTGTGTACTACGTGCGTTAAACGGTTCTAATGATCTCCGGTGAATAATTTACTCAATCGTAAATATCTACTTCATTTCAACTATGAACGTATCAGAAAGACCAGAATTGTTTTCTTCAACCTTGACCTTTTTTCCCCTTTTTTAATTCAGTAAAAAAATTGTAATATGTAAATTTCAATTCATAAACAGGACGCATATTCCATAATTAGAATGCGCGTAAAGTACGAATTTGGTGCATCGAAATCTCTAGTTATATGAGGAGTTGCGTGAGCGTTAAGCCTCAATTTCGTGAGAGAAACGTCGGAGAGTTTCACCTTCCGCTCAACCGCCCTCGCGAGGGGGGAGGGGGGTCAGCCTCCGTGCGCCTCCCACGCGCCGCGTTTCTCTCACACTCGCCGAGAAGTGGGCTGTCCGTGCGTTTCTTTTCGCGTCACGTCAGAAAATGTCTAATTTTGCGAGGTTTTAAACAGAGTGCGAGGACTCTGTGCATTCCCAAAACATGAGAGGGCCTTGGGATAGTTCGTTTTGAATTGTGGGTCAATGCGTTGGATGTATGAGAGGACTCTGTTAAAAGTAGGTCTAGGCTAACACCAAAGGGATTGTTACATTATTTTCTCAAGAAAGTAAGAGGAAAAAAGTAGCAGAATAAAAAGATCAATCTCGGTATAGAAGTTTGAGATGGACAGATATTCACGATGGCATGATGGAAAGCTGTGAATGGGCTTACTTTTGTACAGTTCAGTTTCATTAATCCTGTGTCTGGTTTGTTTTATAAAACAATCAATAGTTACTGACCGACCATTTGAAAAAAAAAATGTATCGCTGAAAATGACTCACACAAAATGCAAGTCGCCGCGTCATTTGACGCGGCGAAAGAGTCGCGGACTGGACACGAGATAGCAGCTCTGCGGCTGGCCGATTCGAGCGTCCAGCCACGCGCGGGCGGACAGCGCCTGGGCGGCGGCAGGTGGCGCCGGCTGGCGGCCGACGCGAGAACGGAAGTTAGCGTGCCCGGCGAGGGGTGGCGCCTGGCGAACGGTGAGGGAGGATCTCGTTTCGTCTGACGCAACGCGCCATTGACGGTTCGCGTGAGATTCCACAACAACCACGGAAACAATGAATACATTGAGGATACTCTAATCGTGTTGTTCTAACAGTATTTAATTCAGTGTAAAGGAACAATCTAATCCATATTGACACATACGGTACTCATAAATTATAGTTTTTTTAAAAATAGTTTGGTTATTTTGTTGAGATTACAATGTTCAGTTTAAAAGAAAAAATGTCAATATTTTGACGATTTAATATAATTTACTTCATGTTGTTTAAAAATGTTCTCTAATTTTAACATTAGGCGAGGAAACAAAGCTATAGATGTTTTAGAAAGAATGATATTTGACATAACACCTTATCTACACATCCAAATGTGAATCTGTCCTTTACAAGAATTCGTCTGATGTGATTTGCAAAACGGAAGCGAAATATCCATTGTCATATCTGTATAACGTAATATGAAGTTGTTAATATTATACAAGCAATATGTCTGGGGTCACTCATTTACATCAGCGGCATTTGTAAGCTCCTTTTAAACGCAAGAATCATTTGTAGGCACACAGATCCTGAATAGAAAAATTCGCTCGAAACCTACAAACTTGTTTTGAACTAAAAGCTAAGGACTGAGGAGTCCTAAATCGCATTGTGTGGGCACTGCTCTCGAGACCTTTGCCTGCACAAGAATGTTGGAAGTGTGATGAACAGCAAATATGAAGTTTCGAGCTGCGGAGGTGCATGAGGAGAACACTGGCAAGGAGACAAAGCGAAGGGGGCGGGGAGCAACGAAAAGGGGCGGGGAGGGACAGAACCGCAGACGGCAAAGTGCGAGTGCGGACCGAGCGGAGCTGCACAGTAGTTCGCAGAAGTTGGAGCTTCAGAGAGAGGGAGGGGGAAGCAAATGAAGTCGCCGCTGCGGTGGCTCCAGGCGTTGAGGAGGAACTTGGCACTGAGGAAACGCGCCCTCATGGGACCTCTGCTCCGCTGCGGCCGCTCTCGACGTCCCGATGGTTGTTTGATTCTCTACTGCACCAACGACGGAGCAAACTAGAGACGCGTTGATCGCATCCACATTCAGATATCGATTCTTTTCGGTTCCCATTGGAATCTACACATTTAATGTGAAGGAAAAGCTATGTAGATTTGTGCGAACCTTCTGGAAGCAATAGCTTACCCCTGTAAGCTATTTTAGGGGGGTTGTTTCACTGATTAGTGATTCCGGGTGGCTCGATTGCGAAGGTTGTTAGTCCTTTAAGTGTAGTGCATGTCGTTATCTGGGGGGGGAATGGTGGTGATCGTCCCCTGCTGGATGGCGAAATCCGGGCCGACCTAAACGCCGACTTGTGTATTTTCACAACTAGGTATCTCCCACCCGCGGAACATTCCCCGAGCCGGAACAACCTGTACGCTCCTGACTGGTCTCCCAATGTGAGTAGGAGTGTAGTGCATGTAAGTGTGAGTGTTTGTAAGTAAGGAGTGAGGCTAGGACAAGAAATGAGAAGCAAAGATCGCGCGCGGTCCATGGCCCGTTTGCTAGGGTACCGGTATCTGGCATTCGCCTGGTGTTGATCGGAGAAACCACGGAAAACTACGGATCAGAGCGGCCGACCGCTAGACGTTCCTCCAGGCAGCGGCTGAATTCGATCTAGCTATGTTGTTAGCGTCGAAAATCCTGCCACCGGCTGGACTCGATCCTGGGACTTCTAGGTCCGAGGTACTGCAGTGACATCAATTGATGCCCTGAGATAATGATCCTGAGCCTTCGAATTCGGCTTTTTTAGAGGCAAGATTGTAGAAAGGCTGATGCCCTTCCAAGTTGTATTAATTGAGAGTGGTTTCGCTGTTAGTAAATTGAAGCGAGAGAGCGGTCACGGGGAGTTGCATGCCATAAAGAAAGCACAAAGCGCGTGTGCACGCGTCGCGTGGGAGGGCGATTGAGGTGGGCACGGCGCTCGCGTGCCCAGTTGCCGCGTGGCGTGGCACGGCGTAGCGTGGTGTGGTGTGGCGCGGCGCTGCGTGGCATGGGCAGCGGCCGAGCGATGGCTTATCTCGCGCGCGCCCTACATCCCGACGTTTCCCCCCTCCCTTCCCTTCCGCCTTCCTCACCCTCCGCGCCCACCCAGCTCAACGCACGCCTTGTGCGTCGACGTCCCCCCCTCCCACACACACACACACACCCGACGGCCCAATTCCTCGTCCGATGAAGGTGCTCCTCCAGATTTGGTTCGGTTCGGCTTCGGCTTCACCTTTTTGGTGGTTGCTCATGGCATACATCAATCTCTATCAATCAATTCATTTAAATGTATTTATATGTTTTATTTGTGTGTATTTGTATTTAAATGTATTGCAATCAATACATTTAAATGTAAATGACCCAATCAATACGTTTAAATTAGTTTTCTTCTCCAAAACCTTCCTTTGTGACTACTTCTAAACCGGTCATCCTGATTATTTTGCATTAAAGATAATGATCACTACATGTGTTATCGCACTTCATTTGTGCATTTTCACATGTATTAATGCTTAAAAATAATTAACTATTCAGCTGACAATACGTAAGCTAATTTGAAGCATTTTAGTTTAAAGTCGATTATCTGTTTGTGTCAATCGATATGTCGGTACGTTTGTTGCTCTTGGCCTGTAACCTTATTTTGAAGCCTTTTTAAGCAATTGAGCGATCCAATGTGCTTGTAGGACGTAAGAGATCTCTAAATGAGCGTCAAGAGAGAATGAAACGATTGTGTACCAACAAAACCCAGGGAAAGAATACAGTTGACTCTTCGTTAATTTCATTCAACACATTAATGAGTCTTATAGTGCTCCGTATCTTCCATTTGAAAGGAGTCCAGAAAATCAGTTTAGTTTGTTAAGTTAAATAAAAAAAGCAAGTTTACTTTCACCTAATATACCCCAGGAAAAACGCGATATTTTCTACATAAAATTACTAATGTGGTTCAAAATGTCTCATTTTCTAGGCAGTAAGAAGCTTACTTCATTAAAAGAAAAAGTACTGTAATTGTGCACCGGAACACGGCGAGTTTTCGACAGAAAATCACTTATTGATCGGGCCCTGATAACGAAAATGTGGATAAATATTATTGAAATGTACAGTACCTACCTATACTTCCTCGAGCATGTGGTGTAGTAAGATTCCATGTTTTGTGGGTCATAAGAAAATTTGATTGACAGCAAAATGTTTGTCCATCCGTCTCTTTGTCTGCCTTTGGTCAACGCCAGTGCGTAAACAGTCGCCTTCGACGTCAAACGACACAGAATTGAATATTTTCTGTCGCTTTTCACTGTCAAATTTCGACGTGTCACCGCCAGTAAAGTATGTAGTTACGATCGCTTATTCGCATTGACTTTTTGCAATGAGGAACAGCTACGCTGCAACTATGGAACGTCGAGGGGTGCGTTGACCTATGCTGGCTTGTGGGCGGACTTGTGCGTTGGCCGAAAGCGCCCAGAGGGGTGGCGGGCTATGGAAGGGGACGCGCCCGAGCGGTCAGAGAAAGTTGGTGCATTTCGTAACGATCGGCGCACGCCCACCTCACGGCACAACGCACTCCCCTCCCACCCCATTTCCCGCTCCTTTCCTTATCCTTCTGCACCTTTCGCCCACATTCTTATTTCAGTCATTACGTTTCTTGCGTCCTCCCATTCATCCATGATTTCTCTTCTTTCTTTATTCTTTATCTTTTTCCATGTTTGTTCGGCGGTTTGCCTCTTTTGTACCAACATTTGTCTCCTATTCTTTCCTTGTTTGGATGTATTTGACTTTGAGAAAGCTCGCGGAATACGGAATACGTGTTCCTGAAACGGCGTACCGTGGAAGAAATAACGTAATATTTTTCCTCTACGCTGGCACTATTAACGAATACGAAATTGGCCTCAATGAGTCGGCGCAGCACATGCTAGTTATTCATCTCGGTTTATTTCCTTCTCTTTACTTCATTTTCGCTTTTTTTTCTGTCGTGCCGTGCGGTTGCGTCGCTGGACTTGTTGAGATTCGAGTAGAGGAGGTAGCACTGAAAGGTGCAGAGGGTGAAGGTCTTGAAATTCGGAGGCTAAAGCTGCGGTGCCAAACCAGCGTGAAACGTGTCGGTGACGAGTACGAGTACACGTTGCGAGGGTCCGTCGGTGTTGGATAGGAGCACTTATGCGGCTTTCTGCATTGCGAAGGGCCCGCTTCCAAACTGCATAACACCTTAATGGGATGAATTGCCTTCGGCGACGCGCCGTGAGTCAGCTCGACCCACTTTCCCCTTCGCCCTCACCGCTGCTCCGCGCGGTGCGTGTGCCGGGGCAGGGAACAATGCGAGGAGGTCTCCTACTGATGTTAGTTGACACTTCGGACTGGAACTGCGTAGAGTTAAGTGACCTATAATGCAAATGCGGGAAAGGGAATCGCGCGATTGCAGCCAGCGGTCAGTTTTCTCTCCCACCCGCTAATTCCCTTTCACTTTCCGTTACCCGAGAAGGCATTGCCCCGCGGCATCCCGTTTTGTTCATTCCGTGTTCCGGAAGGAGTAAACATTTTCGGTAAGTTTGTATTCACAAGTAGTGCAAATAGATATTCTCGCGCGTGTTCAGAGAAAATCTCGAACACATGTGAACATGACAGAATCTTTGGAATTGTGTATGATAAGTCAGCGGATCGCGGTAAACGTAGTAATGGAACTTTATGCGGACCGCGGTAAACGAAGTAATGAATACTCATTCTAAGGAGGAAAACATAAGGGGATGCAGTCGGGCTATGCCTCTTTGGGGAAGTAGGTAAGCGGTATGGGTAAGTAAGTTTTCCGAGTAGTTAGACACTGTGGGATCCCGCCATTCGTATACCACGAGTATACCCTACAGCGCCCGTATGGGTATGTATGTGTGCATGAGAGAGAGAGAGAGAGAGAGAGAGAGAGAGAGAGAGAGAGAGAGAGAGACAGAGACAGAGACAGAGACAGAGACAGAGATACACAGAGAGAGAGAGACACGCAGCCAGACAGAGAGAAAGAGAGAGAGAGAGAGACAAAGATACACACAGAGAGAGGAGAGAGAGACACGGAGAGAGACATAGAGAGACAGACTGAGAGAGACACGCAGACAGACACAGAGAGAGAAATAGAGAGAGACAGACAGACCGACAGTCAGAGAGAGATACAGAGAGAGGCAGACTGAGACATATAGACAGGCTGAGACATATAGACAGACTGAGACATATAGACAGACTGAGACATTATAGGACAGACTGAGACATTGACAGACTGAGACATAGTAGACAGGACAGTGGAAGACATATAGACAGACTGAGACAATATAGACAGCTGAGACATAATAGAGCAAGACTGAGACAATATAGACAGATCTGAGACATATAGACAGACTGAGACAGAGAGCGCGTGTGTTCCCTTCCGGAGGCCTCCACCGCCGCCTCACCGCTTGGAATTCTGCGCGCGAGGCGCGTTAGATGCAGCTGCTCTTTCCCGCTCCCGCTCCGCCCGCCCGCGCCGCGGCGTTGGCAGCGGTCCACGTGATGCGACGCACGCGGCCCAAGGCGCGTCTCCCCTCCTCCTCGTCCTCCTGCTCCCCAACTCCTTCCTCGTTATCTTTCTCTTCTTCGGGAATCGCCCGACTGCATCCCGTTTCGTACATTCGGGGATTCGGAGAAGTAATTTTTTTGTTAAGTTTCCATTCACAATTAGTGCAAAGAGATGTTCTTTCGCCAGTCCATAGTAAATGTATTGCTAAGAAAATTACTAAATAATTCTGTAATCTCCATTCTAAAATCCAAGATCTTGTTTTTGCATGACTTCTGAAAACCATACATCCTTTTTTACGTTCAATCTGTGCCAGGGACATGACATCTGATGTAAGAAGTTTTTTGTAGGATACGTAATTCTCCTTCGGGTTCGTTTTGTTTCGAAATTTTGAATATATCAACGTTATGCATTACACCACGTAATGAGAAAAAATCCCGTTCCAAGTTCTCAGTAAGAGAGATTTTTATATTGCTTATTCTTATACGTTCATAGCTCATATTATAGAGAATGCCATATTTAGCAGAACAGTTTTTTCAGTGCCTTACCCTAGGGGCACATTGGAGGCGCAGATGTTATCGCGAGTATTTGCCGAATGAGTTCACAGCGTCCCGGAAAGTGCATCTGCAAATCGCCTCACAATGACGCATCTCTGCCCCTACATCTTAAATGTCCTTTGGCCTCGTCGCTGACAAAGGGAATGTAAATATTTTGTTCTTGTTCTGCCTGAACTTCGTGAGACCGCATCGTCATTGCGCACGGTTTCTTATGTATTCAGTTGGTTCTATAAGTTTGTTTAAGTTTGCTAGACCCCTCCCCTTGTTTATCTCCAGAAATAGACGCATTTTATGTACACTTTATGAAAAAAGTTAACTGGTTTGAATATTTTATGAAGGTACACGCAGTAAAAACTCATAAAATCGAGTTCTCAAAAATAAACGCTACCTGACTTTAAGAAAAGTTAAAAAAACAACTACTTCGTAGTCTACAAGGGTTTTCGAGTCAGTGAGTATTGAACCCGGCGCATCAGCTACTGCAGTCATTAGCCCCTTTATATCGTGAGAGGTGGCTGTAATCCTCTTTCGCCACCCAGTTGCTAATCTTGAACCAAGTCTGAAATATTGCGATGACGCGCATAACTTGGATGATATTTGTGTACTCGTTAAGTTTCATTACTGTTTCCAACACCCATGTCGAAATGAACCCTCAAACTGGCATTTCCGGAATTCATACTCAACAGGGCCGGGGAAGGGTGTCCCCAGCGCTTCGGGTCTGCCGCTGCGTCTGCAGCGACGTTCTACATCCGGCAATGGATGCACACAAGTTCACATGCACCCCCTCCCCCCTTCTACGTGAAAGAAAAACATCTTGAATAAGCGTATTCGGGAAATCCAACGAATACCAGCATAAGAAGCGTGAAATGATTAGAATATAGGAAAAACATCCTAAAAAGATACTGCACTGGGCAGATTCCCTGCCTGGGAATTACAGTTGACTGATGATTTCAGTATTGCCTTGGATGCTGATAAATGCATAATATTCATAATATCGTATCATTACCGAAACTGTAGTATTGACATGAGATAATTAAATTATCGATTGCTAGCACTTTAAGTGAATGCTCATCCACTTAGGAAATTCTTGTAGCACTTTTGGAGTTCTACGGTCCCAATTGTGTGAAAAAGTTTATATAGTTAATGGAATATAAATGAGAATTCAAACGTAACATTTTTTTAAAAATCTTGTATTGATCCTTATGAGTTCATGTGCTGATACGAACAGATATAGGAGTATTAATACCAATATCTTTTCGAAGTATCGATATTAATCGATATTTTTAACCAATCGATGTTGGTAGTATCTAAACATGAGTAGCAAGTTTTTGCGCGTCCTAGCGTACAGCAATCGTTTACTACCTCTACCGTCTGCGTATGCGTAGATGACAAACGATGCGAAACTCGAACTGCGCATTCGCAGAAGTTCGATAGCGCTGTCAATTGCTAGAAAAACACTTCTCCGTGCACCCCCCCCCCGCGCTACTTTCCAGAAACGTCGCCCAATCGGCACCCGACTTGTTGTCCGTGATGTGAGTGAGAGCACGTGAGTCGTCCGCGCGGGTGCGGAGAACGTAGCGGAAGGGTGTTCGTCGTAGGCCGGCCGCTCGTGCGCGTAAACATTACTCTGAGTCACGGCGTGCGGGCGCGGGGGCGGAGGCGGCGAGGGGCCGTGGAGGCTGATGTCATGATGGGCGCTGGAGGCTGCGTGGCTGCGCGGAGTACGTCACGGATGGATAGGGCGGCGCTGCGGTTGCAAACATTACGCCGTGTTGCGAGACCCGCTTGCGCTTACGCCAATCGCGAGCTCGCGTAGCCAGCAACGTGTCAAAATAAAGTTCGGAAGTCAAAAGCTCTTCTTTGCTGAGCCTTTATCTTTCTGTGTACGCACGTCCTTAATTATTCGTACTTTCTAGAAAGGGTGAGGGTCTTTCGTGTATATTTCTGGTAACATATTATTTTATTCTTCTTTCGCAAAAATTATGTACGATTTTAGTTATTTACGCGCTATATTGAAACGAATTACGAAACTATGCTTCAGGCGTTAACTGAAGATACTATCTGACCAAAAGGTCGTAGGGTTCCAATCCCGCCGGTGACAGGAGTTTCAACACTAGCTAAACAGCTAAGTCGAATGCAGCCGTTGTCTGAAGCAGAGTTCTATCGGCCGATTGCTCTGATCGGTAATCTTCTGTGGTTTCTTCGATCAATACAAGGTGAATGCCAAAAAATGGAGTCTGGCTACATCACGTGTTGGTGGAATGTTTTTTTTATATTTATCAACAAGATTTATCCTCTTTTCGTTACCCGGGTTCGGGAGATTTTCTGCCGAAAATTCGGCTTTTTCCGGCGCACAAATACACGACTTTCTCTTCTTACAAAGAACTACTTCGTAAGGCGAAAAAGTGAAAATGCAGCTGTGCGGCCGAAATAGTCGATGCCTATGTTGGCTTGATAGGAAGTCAAACTGAACGGACAAGGGGTCTTCCTACATGTCACAGCCTGCAACGTCCCTCTGCCAGACAGTTCCTCGGGCGTCGATCCTTCTGGGAAGCGGCTGGAAGGGAGTCGGCAGAAGTGCTTCGTCTTCGGGCGCGCGCGCGCCGCCCTCTCGCGTAGCGGCTGCTTCGTCGACGCGCGGAATTGTGTCGCTGCGTGGGAAAACAACAGCGCCCGCAGTGTTTCCCACGTGGGGGGCGTAGGTAACGGTCTCTTAGGGCACGCGTAGTGGGGGAAGCGTACGAATGAGAGATCTTTGTAAAAATTGTTAATTTGAGACGGTGCTTTTTTATTTTTCCTATTCGAAAGAAAAAAAATACTAAATGAGATTGCAAAGTTTACTTTTGTATGCAACATTCCAACAGTTGAGTTCTAACAGTTTTCAGAGGTAGTCATACTCATGCTCTCGAAAACCCTGCAATGTGTCGTGAACCATTATAGATTCACGCGATCATGTAATTCACTGTTGGAAGTTTAGATGATGGGATTTGGTCAGAGTAATTAAAACACTAAATATTTTTAGTTTGTCAACCTTTTAGAATATTTAATTCCATCACAAGGTTGACGATAAGAATATAAACAACAACACTTCTAACATACATCTGGCGTTTACACATAATTATACAAAGAACCACAAGTCTGTAGTGCGGAATGGACTCTCCTTCTATACCCAGTCCTTGCATCTGTGTTTGTGAGATGTATTATCTGTGTTTTTGTTGAGATGTTATGAAAGATTTTATACTTGTTCATAAATGATGTTGATACTGTTTTTATTAATTATGTACAGTCTTCTGGTTCTTTGTATAATTATGTGTAAGTGCTAGACTATGTTAATAGTGTTTTTATTCTTATCACCAACCTTGTTGATGGAATAAAATATTCCGTAATGATAGCAAACTTTAACGATTTAATGTTTTAATCACTGTAACCAAATCGCATGATTTGAACATCCAATAATGTGTTATTGTTTCTTGAAAGTTTAAAACTCGTACTTCTAACATTCATTTAATAGTGGAATATTGAAAATTAGTTCACAAATTCTTAGTGGTTGTGATGCTAGGAAGAAGTCGACTCTATCCTCTTCAGTTTGGCCCAAATCCTGTCTTTTTGTCGCTCGACAAGAGACGGCTACAGTTCTTTCAATTTTTTGTGTGGAGAGGAACAAATGGCCGTGCATGCGACCCATTAGTTCTCCGTGACTCCGCACCGCGTTTCTGTTCGTTTGCAGCTAACAAGGCGATGCAGGTGATGAAGGGTGTAGGGGAGACGTCCTTCAAACTCCATAAAAACCTGTGATTAAGAGCTGTTGATTTGTGAGAGGGAATTAATAATACTTCTTGCCGTTAGTTAAACTGAGTAATAGAAGAGTTTTAATTATATTTTTTAATGTTTTGATTAATGTGTATTGAACGATTGAGCATGCAAATACAAAAGGGTGAGAATTAGATATCATTGATTAGTAAAAATAGTATAAAAATAAAGTATATATCCACAAAAATACTTGAGTAAGTAATATACTTATTTTGGGAGTATTCATAATAGTGTTTGCCTTAATTATGTGGAAATTGTTTTATTTAATGAGTTTTTAAACTTTGTGACGTTTGTTCTCCAGTATTTTGTAGAAAAACTTTAAAATTTCCATGTAACGTCTTTTTTTAATTTTTAAAAGTAGCAATTAAGTAAGTGAACTAAAACTAGTCCTTTGAAATGTATGGTTATCTACTCTTCTGTTTCCTTGATCAGACTAATCGCAGAAATTCATCAGTAATTTTTGCTTCCTACCTATTTTATTACTCTACTCCATGTGTACGTTACCAATCTTCTGTATTTTCTTTTCTTCTGTTTTCCTGTGGTGAGTTTATAAGGAAGCATTGAAATAAAGCTAGTTTTTCCTCGGGATACATCAACCGTACGTAAGACTTCAAGACAAGTACGTATTGGGGCCATTGCTTACCGCTTCGCCGAAAAAAAATGCGAAGGGGTTATTAAATGCATGCAAAACGTAATGCTTGCAAAACATGAATTTAAAAAGCACGGGCTTCAATAAATCGATGTTAAATACATCGGTGTTTGTACAAAAATGTCGATGATTTGAAAACATCGTCATCGATGTCGCATACCTAGGGTGTACTCCGTGGACGGTTCGAAGTCGCGCGATCGTCGGCCGGCCGTGGTGGGCGCCTGGGCTGCGGCGCCGTTTAAAAGGCTGTCGCGGGGCGGCGGGTGGGGCGCGGAAGTCAGGCATTTAAAGCGCCGCTCGTGCCGCGCTGGGTGACGTAACGCGGTCCCGCTAGCCCGCCACTCCCGTCCGCCATTGGCTCGCCCGCCAGCCCTGGCGAACTTCAGCGATGCACGCACCCACGCTCGCTGCCCAACACCCACCCGAGCCTATGTCCGGGAAGACGTAGGCTTCGAGTCCCGATTTTTGACACTAGCTGGATAGCTTTGTCGCCTGCCTGAAGGAGAATTCTAGCAGTCTGTGGCTCTGGTCGGCAGCTTTTCGTGATGTTGTCGATCAACAATAAGCGCATGCTAAAGAGGTAGCCAAGCAGGCGGGTCGTGGATCGCGCGCGATCATTCCTTCCCCTTCCTTATATTCTCACTCCTTTCTTTCACACCCTTACACTAACATGCACTACACTACCATATATGTGGGAAAACGAGTCAGGAGCTTAGAGGTCGTCTCGGCTGAGCAGTGCCGCTCGGCTGGAGATACCTGGTGAAGGAAAAACCCCGCTAGTCGGCGGGTAGGTCGGCGCCGGGCCATCCAACGGGAGAAGATCACCGCCATCTTCCACCTTAAAATTATGCATTCCACATACGTGACTAATAACCTTAGCACATGACTCTCCCGCGAAACACCAATCAATCAATGAATCAGTCAAAGGAATATATGAAGAAATCATTTGATTATTAACGCAAACGAACTCTATTTCCTTCCGGACATAAGCACTGTCGTGACCGCAATTTATGGCCTGAGCCACCTGAACCGGCACGATTAATTCCGTTGATAGCTTTCATTTTGGTCGAAAGGAGCAAATAATACACGCAAGATTACAACGCAATCAGTTTTCTTTGGCCTCGCGTCGCTCTGGTCGTGTTTGGGTGAAGCGCGCTCAACCAGGGCGGCGGTGCCCGGCAGAGCTCCGGCGGTGGCGCTGGCGCGCTCGTCGCTTGTCGGGCGCAGGGGCCGGCCGAACGCTTCCGCGGGGGCGGTGGGAGGCGCGCTGCAATGGGGCAGAGCAGAAAGCGGAACAGCCGCGCTGCGAACAATGTGGGCCACGCGGACGTATCCACGTACAAAATTGTGGTCTTTGCGGACTAGCGTTGCGTTTTCGAGACAATAAAATTATTTTATTTAGTTTAATATTATTGTAACGTCGACTTAAGGATGGCTCGTGCGTCGAGGAACAGAGATAGCATAAACGAAGTATATAAACGTTTTATTTTTCACGTTTACTTCGCGCTGGATATTTAGCGAAAGTGTTTTTTGATGTGAACGTGTTCCTGGCCGGAATTTGTTCATGTCTTCGATGGTTCGAATTTCTTGTGAATGGTCTCGCTTGCTGTTCCCGTTCCTGTGATCAAGAATGATGAAGGTTGATATTTAATGTGGACCTGTAATTTATGACCAATACGTATTGCTCCTTTAATAAAGAGCTCGAGTTCAATAAACGGTTGATAGATGGAAGAATCGCTAAGAAATAAAAAAAACGATCATTTGCCATCGGAAAAGGAGCAAAGGTTTTGAGCGAGTCATATGAACAAAGTATTTCCTTAAAGCACTGTGCCACGTCGCCGGTCTGCCATGCCCTTTCAAACGTACGTGGATGGAGTATCAGCTCGTTGTAGGTTGAGGAGGAAATATGGTCCGCAGGCAGCCCGTTGTTTTAATGTATTACTTCGCCATCCGCCTGCAATGGATCGGAGGAAAGCACGAAAGCATTCAATCAATGCAGCCAGTCTAGAATTCTTCACCAGATATTGGCGTCGTCCAACTTACCTACGTAGCTATTGGTGAACATTCATTACCGTGGTTATGCGGAGCTAGATACTCTCAGTCTACAAATATTGAAAGACGCACTTACAGCTACGTGAATTCATTGTAATAATTAAGATAGGACTTCACTGTAATCGAGTAAGATTTCAAGCTATGTAGAAAAATAAGTAGTCAAATCTACGTTATTTTCGCATGTGTATTAAAATAAAGAATGTAAAATACTCTAAGTCTCATGAAAGACAATGGAAAATTAGGAACTTTTAGATGATTTGATTTTCAAAGAAGTAAACTGACGAGAGATCCGCAAAGATTTGAATTTTTAAATTTATAATATTTTTCGAGATTCAAGACATTCTATGGTTCGATTGTTCCAGACTTAGTTCAGTTACTGGAAAAAAAATTCTCTCATTAAATATTCAAATTGTAAAATTATTTCGTTGAAGTATGTGGTTATTTTCCAGGATTCTAATGTCATTTTCACTTTTTGTCCTGTGAGTGTATAATATATTCTCTAATCTTCATCAAAATATTGAAATGCTTATGTTTAATTTGTTTTCTGTTTCAGGTGAGTTGTGCATCAGATACCTCCAAGTCATTTGAATTTATTTTAAATGTAAGTACTTCAATTAATTTATAAAATTGTGTGGCACAAAACCTTTTGAGATTATTTTCTTCGTAATGCTGTGATTGAGAGTCTGAAATAATTCATAGAAGAATGTCTTCTCTAATAATTGACTAATTTCTCATACGTCGATTTGCTGGCTGTGTTAATTTATTATGGATTCGAATAATCTTCAAATAGTTCGTTCCTTCTAGTGTTCTTGTCCAGTTGTTTCAGTATTGTCCGCCTGAGGTTTGGTTTGAATCTCTCCTGCTGGTTTGAATCTTCTCAATTTCATGAAAACTTTTTTTAAAAATCAAAACAGTTCTGAAGGATTCATTTCGATTCTTTGTGTAAGTGAAAGTGTAAAATATTAGTATTTGTCTCTTCATCATCACTTTAATGATTCGACTCTCGGCAAATACTTCTATATGCATTGTGATACATCTGCTGAGTCATTGTGTTTTGGCACTACATTTGACATCCTTTTGTAGGTTCCCAAGAGAGACCTTGCTAATATTCGATTTATTCAAGACTTGTTTGAAACACTTGACAATATTATGTCCCTTAATGCCATGCGTTTATTAATTATTCAAGACTATATAAAATACTGATATTGACAGATATAAGAATTCATTAATCAAGAATTGATTTATCAATAAATTATAACTCGGAAATACTCAGGGAATCGTGTCAAGTTATTAAAAAATAAGCATGGTGGCAGCTTGAAATGTTTTTGAACCTTTGATTTCAGCCCAGACAATGTTATGCAGAAAGTGAAGTTTGGCCGTACACCTACTTTATCCTCTGAACATAACGACTTAGTCCGATAGTCTGAATATTATCTTTGAATTATCTAATCGATATGGTAATATAATCGTGAGTCTGTAGATACAGAAATAATCCTCATTTCTTGATTAGATCACGTTGACTGGAGACAGTACTAGATTTTTATAATATTCCAAAACTTTAGTCAATTTCGCGATGGCGAGAGAAACATTGTCAAACAGCAATGCGAAAAAACAAACAAAAAAACTATACAACACACTTCAGAAGTCTCGAAATTGCAGACAAAAGTAGAACCTTGGACCAAGATGCGGCAAAGTCTTATTACTGAGCACACATTTCATTCCTGTGGCATAGATATCTTTGAGTTTTCATGGCAAATTAGTCTAGTCTTTTCCTTCTTGAATTATATTTTACTAACATTTTTCTTTTCTCACCTTACTTCATCTTATCTGCGCTCATTTTCCTGAGCCTGCGCTTCGCTAGTTGCGAATGGTGAGGAATTTGGATATTTTCACAAAAGGAATTTTCTATCACACTGATTCGTTCGTTTTTCGAAGCAAAATGGTTTCTGTTATATGAGAGAACATTTCTGGTTATCAGATTTTGTCTACAACGCTCGTTGTTATTAGTTATTCTTAATTAAACAAATAGTGGCAAAGGAGTGGGAATAGATATTCCGGGGCTCACGAAAACGTGCGCGTATAATAATTACGTAGTAAAGAGAAAGAATTGTAAGACTCCCTCATTCCCTTCCAAGTAAAAGTGGAATGTGACACTTTATTTTCGAAGACCATTTTCATAGCCATTTTTAAAAAAAAACAATTCCCTTCTCAATTTTTCAGATTTACTTCTGGTATATTTCTTTCGAGATATGGTTTGGTTAAAGTTAGTTTTCCTTCAATTGAATCATTCATTTACTGAGTAAATTCTGCTTATCTTGCCATATTTGTATTCTACCTTTTTTACTGCTAATATGCTATAACGATGACCATGAAATTTGGACACACTTCTAGTGATTTCATTGCTTTTCATTTCGATGTGGGAGCGAGACTGAAAGATTTTCAATAAGGCACAAGGGGAAACTGGACAGCAGCGCGGCGGCGGCGACGGCCCTTTTCCTTACCTGGTTTGGTTTGGTCCCCAATGTACATTAAAAAGGTAGAATTAAAAAGGAAGTTAGCGAGAAAAGATGAAGGGATTATTAGGTCCCCGATCCCCAAATGGCCGCGCGCGACGCGGCGCAGCGGCGAAACCCTTGGGCGACTGCGTGCGGATGTGGTCGGCGGCGAGCGAGGGGGAATGCGAAGGAACGAGCAATCGCCCGACCGCATCCCGAGATCGTTTTTGCCTCACCCCCGCTTTTCAACAATCCCCTTTCACTCTTCGTTATCTATGAAGTCACAGCCCGACTGCATCCCTTTTCTTTTTATCTGGTGTTTCGGAAGAAGTAAACCTTTTTAAGTTTTAATTCATAGGTAGCGCCAATAGCTCCAGACCAGAGAAAACCTCGATCGCAGGTGAAGATGGCGGAATCTTCGTAATTGTGTACGTTGAGTAAGATAAAGCTCCTGATAGACATCAAGTTTTGTTTCCAACAAATTTTAAGTGTGATTTTCAACATTGGCATTGCTCTAAAAAGACTTGCAAATGTTTCTTGATAACAGAAAGAAATGGATCAACTACAATCGATTTAATAATACTAAGCCGACCACGATAAACCTACAAATCAATCCTTACACTAAAGAAGAACAGGGAGCAGGATGCAGTCTGACTATGCCTTTTCGGGAGATAGGCCAACGGCTTAGGAAATGTTGACTGCGGGAAGCAGTCGGTACATGCCGGAAGTCACGTTATTTGCCTTTTTCATCCAGACTCAGCCTCTGACATCACAGGTTGCGATGAGACGCCAGGCCGCGCTCCCAGAAACAAGTGCACGGTTTCTTCTGTTTTTGGCAACTAATATAATGCCCCAAGTACTTCTAGGTGGGCACGGGATTTTTGTCACGTGTCCTGGTGTTCTTTCATAATCGAGTATTAATAAGCATTTTCGGGAATTCAGGTGTGTGCGAACGAAATTCGATAATTTCTATGTGCATAGCTTATAATCTTTAAATGAGGTATGCATAAAATGCGCATTTGGTCTAAAGGTTGGATGATAAAAGAGATTGAATTGATATTTGTCTGCCAAGGAAAGATAAAGCAAACGACTAGGCTCATAAGATAACGTCTACCTCTTTCTTTTTTCGGACATCACTACCGTACATAATACGCACATACTGATGATATGTTTTGTGGTATGTCTTTCCGTAGAGTCTAGAGAATTCCTTAGAGTTGAGAACCGTCTCCCAGATTGTTATATTTCTCTTCGGTGTGCCCTGTGTGAGCAGCACGCCTCGGAACTCTGTTCTGCTCCCTCCATCCCTTTAACAAATCGCCAGCTCCCTGCTCCATTCCTTCGCCCTCGCCCCTTCCCCGTCCCGTCTGCTTTGTCTCAGACTCGTTTACAACCTTTCTTGTTGCGACGAAGGCCGCCCGCCCTAACGACGTCACTTATCGCACTTGGCTGCTTCAAAGCTGCCATTAACGATGGTGGCGGGGCTGGGCGGAGCGGGCAGGGCGGCGGGCAGTCAATGTCATGGGAGCCAGCGGATTGGGAGGCTGCGGCGACGGGCGCTCGTGTTTTATCGTGGGCGCGGGG
>BOPP01000102.1:745182-759955 GCA_017312745.1 Gryllus bimaculatus
TCCACCAGAGCGAGTGATGGCGAGGGGGTGAGGGAGCGGGGCAGTGCGGGGCGGGTCGGGCCGGGCGGGCGGGTTGCGGAGCGGTAAGCAGCTGAGGCGAGGGCGTAGGGCGAGCGTAAGGCCGGGACGGGGCGGGGCGGGGAGGAGCAGGGCGAGCACAATTAGAACTAGGCTTGAAGACGGTCTGCTGCGCCCCAACCTTTACGATGGGGGTCGCTAAAGGCGCAGCGCCGGGGATGGGCGGGGAGACACGTTGAACGCCTAGGGCGCCGAGAGGTAGGGGTAAGGGAGGCCAGCTTTGCAGCAGAAGCATGAGGTGGGAGGGCATCTAAAGCATGGGCGTTGTGGGGGCATCTGAAAGCATGGACGTGTGGCGAACGCAAGGGGCCCCGAAGCTTCTGTTTTTTAAGAAAGCACAGATGCCTGAGGTTGAATAAATTTTAAGGAATTTTGGTTGTCATGAATACATATATGAAAGTGAATATAAGTAAATACATGTATGAAAAATACATACATGAATTCAGTATCTAGTACATTTTGGAATTATATTTCTTGTTTTATATTCGATTATGTTGTACTATTTACTGGACATATGCTAAATCAATTACATTTTTGCTCATGCTTCAATATACATTATCTGCATTTGACTATGCTAAGAGCTAATGTTTTTCTTGGAAAAATCATTTTCAAAAATGTTAATTAACATACATTAAACTTCTTATTTATTTTTTCGTAAAATAAGAAAAAAATATAAACACTTAAAATTTTACAATTTCTTTTGTTTAATCTTTTACCCTCCTTAGGTTATTGTTATTTTCTTATTAAACATTACGTGAAAATCAGTTTGTACATTAGATTTTATTTATGGGAAATTTCGTATGGTTTATCTTCCAAACTTCATAGGCTCCTTTGCGCGTATTAGTTTGTTCATTGCACCTCCAAATATGGAGGGGGATGGGGCACACGGAATCTTTTTCGTGAGACATTACTTCCTCGATACTGAAACATTTGAGTGTTCCGCTGGTGTTTGGTTACTCGCATTCTACACATGTAGCCATAAACAGCTTTAGAAAATAAATAATTGTGTACTGTTAGTCTCCGTTGTTTATATTTATATGCCACAGCAGTATAATTTCCCTCACACTTAAAAAAAATCACATCTCTCCGAACCCACCTAAGTTACTTCAAAGGAGTCACCATCGTCAGCGAAGGAGAGCTACTCTGTCGTCGCGTTCTTGAACTCCGAGCGAGTGTGTGTGCGTGACGTTGCGCTGTCCATTAGCGGGCCAGATACAGTCTGTGCGCAACGCACCCTCTGAAGCACAACGCACGCCTCCAATTAAATGAGTGTTGTAACTGACGTCGTACGAGACGCCGTGGAGTTTCCCACGCATAAGCAGCTTAAAGCGCCGTAATGCTTGCATTAGATGGGCAAATAGGTGTACTTACCGAAGCGCTCCAATTGGTTGTAAAGTGAAGTGCCAATGGACGCCGAATTTTAATGGGGGAAAGAGAGAGAGAAAGAGTACGAGAAATTCTCCATGCTTTTGGAAGTCAATCACGCTGGACGCAGACTCCATGACTTTTTCTGAGCTGAATGTGTCAATTAATTGATTTGAGTGATTGTAATTAGTGATACCGCGCCTCAACTGCTAACCAAGGTCGTTTTGTTCAGTTAAGTTCATTGCATGATTTTTTTATTGTGGGAGGCGCAGTACTCTTCCCGCACCCTGAATGGCGAAATTACAGCGCCAACCATGTCTTCACCAGCGCGAGCATCGCCTCCAGTTTCAGGGCAAACCCCATGCTCTCTACTGGTTATCGCGGCCATGTGTGTAGTGTTAGTGCATGTGATTGGCAGTTTTTGTGAGTAATGACTTGATTTAGGACAAGGATGGGGAAGAAGACAGCGCACGATCCGTGGCTGTTTTGTTTAGGCATTGCTCTGGCATTCGCGTGGGGGCGATCAACCTTCGGTGTTTGATCGAAGAAACCACGGAAAAATTCCGATCAGAGCAGCCGGTAAGGCTAGAATTCTCCTCCAGTGAATGCGTTAAGGGGACGTGTCTGAAGCAGAATTCTCTGAAACCTTTCTTTACGGAGGTGTATTGTATGATAAATATAATTGCGTAATTGTCAGGTTAAGACGCCGTGACCTTTACTCTGAGTACTACCAGTCAGAGAGCTTAAATACGAAATGTGTACCGTGCTGAGCGCTGCGAATTGGGATTGCTACCCGATACGAGTACCGAGATTGCATTAGGTTGCAATTAGGCGGCCAAACTGTGATAGAGTATTATATAGCAATATAAGTTATTTGAAAGTATTTAATAGGTAGGTAAACATGCTGCAGCCTGCACGCCCACGGCATAGGTTATGTTGATTGGTTTCTTCCACGTGGGACAAGAATGCTGTCGCTTTCACGTCAATCGCGGCGACGAAATCGAGTTGCCAGATGTGTACGTTAGCTGAGTCCCCGGCGACCTCACGGGACTCGATGTCATTTATGTTCTTGGCGCGTGCGTGTCATTGTATGTCTTGTTATCAATTCGGACTAGTGCTTGATGCTTGTGCGCATTAATTTCTATTGGGAGGCGCCTCTAGTCGCCTTTCGTACCTACGTTCCTACGAACCTACGTTATATTCTGTTGGATGCGTGAGGGCAGCGGGTTCCCGAAAGGCGGGGCGCCGCCGAGGTGGCGGCGTTTTCCCGGGCGGGCGGGATGTTGGGAGCGAGACGTGCGAACCCGGGGGGAAAGCGGTGCGGCGCGTGCAGGCCGGGCGCGGCGGAGCGGGCGGGCGGCGGGCGCGCCGGTGGCGGTGGAGGCGCCGGCGGGAGAGAGGCGGAGCCGTGGCGCGACTATCGACCGAGCGCCGGCAGTCGGCGGCGGTGGACGGAGCGGACGGAGCGGACGGGGAGCGAGCGGCGAAGCGGACGGGCCGCAGCGGCGGGTGCGCCCGCGACCCAGCGCGCGAGCTCCGAAGGCGCGGGCGACAGCGCAGCGGCGGCGGCGTAGCGCGCTGCCAAGCCGTTAATTCGGCGCGCAGCGTTTTCGCTTGTTCGCGCGGCCGCCGGGCGCCGGGCGGGCGCGGGTCGCCCGCGCCGCAATAAGTGACGAGTCGCGCGGCGCCGCGCCTCGGCGCCCAGGGAGCGTGATGGTTTGCCGTTAAAGTGTGAATTAACTTCTCTTTTTCGTAAAAAATGCCGTTTGAAGAGCGCGGCGCTCGGCGGTTTGCTAAAAGCGCCTAGTAGTTTAATGTGTCTGCCGCTGGAGCGATGCGTGCGGAGCGAAGCGGTGGGCGGAGCGGGGCGCGGGGCGGGGTGTGAAGCCGCGGCGCTCCGAGACTCTCGCCCGGGTGCCAACTCCACCATCTGCGCCGGCGCTTCGCGCAGTAGCCACCGCCTCGGGCTGTCGGAGATGGTAATGGGAAACGCCCCTGTTGGTTGTCAGTGCTCTGAAATCGACGACGAGCGGTCGGGCAGAACGCAGAACGATGTCGCAGTGCTTTTCCTCAAAACCGTGGATGTGTGGTGTGCTTGTGCAGTCCGTTGAACATATCGCTTCCCGGAAGGATCGGTGGTTACGTTTTTCTTTTTGAATTACTCGATGCATTGCTGACGTTTGCATCTGAGAGCTGTCCTACGGGAGGGGTGGTGCGATGGCGGGATAGGGGGAGTGAAGCTGATCCTCCCGTGCGGAGCCTCTGAAGTTTCGGTTGTCGCGGCGACAGAGGCCGGCTGAAGCGTCAGAGGGCACGACTAGTTTCAGGCGTGCCCACTAGGCAGGCCAGGGTTCGCCCGCTTGCTGGCAGCCGCCCGCCTTTCCTACCCGTCCGCCCGCCATATCCACCCGCCTCTGCCCCGCCTGCCCGCCTACCTGCCTGCTTGCACTACCCCCCGCGTGCTTGCCTATGCACCTGCACCTCCTGTCCCCACTCGCCCGCCTGGCGCTTGTCTGCCCTCCCGACCTCCCACCCTCTACTCTCCCGCCCTTCCGCCCGACCGCCGAAGCCCGCCAAACGCCCTACCCGTCCGTCTGCCCGCTCCGTACTACCCGCCTTGCCCGCCGGCTGTCGTCATACGCTCGTCTGCCTGCCTGTCGCGTCGGTCGAGATATTGATGGTGGCGGGAGGCGGGCTGGGTGGGCGAGCGTGTCGGCGGCGACCGCCCACCCCTTTCCCCCTTCCACCGCCAGGTGTGCTCGCAGCCGCCTCTCGCAGCTCCGTTTGCAGCTCTATTTTTCCGCGACCTAAATGCCCCCTGTTCAACAACATGCACAGGAGGCCCATGGGCCACTTGCTTATTAGCGACTTATATTGCACTTTGCTAATTGCTATAAGAATACTAGTTTGGACAAATTTGGACTTCCCTGCAGTGTTCATGTTCTCTTCTAATCTTCAGTCTGCTACTAATAATACGCGTTATAAAGATGACGGTGAATATTATATATATATATATAATATATATATATATATATATATATATATATATATATATATATTCCACATAAAATCACCAGCAATTTTCGAAAAGTAATTCCCCAAAATACATATTATCTGATATAATTATTAATTAGTTTACCCGAAAAATAAGCATGTTTGTTTAACTCATCAAATTCTGGTTCCTTTTTATTTATAATATGTTTATCGGTGTCCTAAAGTGAACTTTTGTTGTTAAATCACCATATTTTATTCACTTTATTTGAATTTGAAAATTTTTGAGAATATTTCATATTTTCGAAATATTAAATACGTATCCCCAGATTGTAATAAAGCATATATGTTTAGAATATTAACCTACCATATGATCTTTCAGATGTTTCAGTTTGTTAATACATTAAACGACTTTAAGTTATTTCACTGCCATCGTATCCACTATAATCAAGATGCGTTTAGGTGTTGATTTAGGTTCGCGTGCTTTCCATGCGAGAAGGAAATTAATTTCCCTTTCTCTTCTCCCACTCCCAGTTTTCAATTAGATGATGGGTGTGTTCTGGATTAGATTAGAAAGAGTCCGGGGCTGTGTGTTTAAAAAGACGCTTCTACAATTCTTGAGAATACGACAGGCCGAAGGAAACGATGACATTTGAGAAAATTGAATCCTGAACTTCAATAATTTTTTTTAAATTGAATACATTTTTGCGTTTTAAGTACTGACATTTTGGCTTCCTTCTCTTTTTCTTAACTTCGAGTCTAATTTCTATTGCTTTCATAAGAAATACTTTTAACAGTTCATTCGTCATGAATTCCATTACGTAATTTTATTCATTTCAATTTTATTTATATACATTCATTAAATTAAAAAGCTCGTCTTATACAATAAATTCTGAAATACAGTATTCCGAACACAAACACGTTTGGTACAAATCTTTTTTGAAGTTATGGAAAAATATGGGAAATAATGTAATTGATTTTAAATCATTCTGGGAAATTCTGTCTCCGAAATACCACTTTCTTAAACATTTAGTTTCGTCTTGTTCAGGGTTACTTTTCAAAAGTCGGAAGTTTGAATTTTCTTCCTTTACGAGGGGTCGTAAAAGGCGCAGCGCGGGGATGGGCGGGGAGACACGTGACGCCTAGGCGCCGAGAGGTAGGGGTAAGGGAGGCAGCTTTGCAGCAGAGCATGAGGTGGGAGGGCATCTGAAAGCATGGGCGTTGTGGGGGCATCTGAAAGCATGGACGTTGTGGGCGAACGCAAGGGGCCCCGAAGCGCTGTTTTTAAGAACAGCACAGAGCCTGAGGTTGAATAATTTAAGAATTTTGGTTGTCATAATACATATATGAAAGTGAATATAAGTAATACATGTATGAAAAATACATACATGAATTCATATAGTACATTTTGAATATATTTCTTGTTTTATATTCGATTATGTTGTACTATTTACTGACATATGCTAATCATTACAATTTTGCTCATGCTTCAATATACATTATCTGCATTGACTATGCTAAGAGCTTAATGTGTTTTCTTGAAAATCATTTTCAAAATGTTATTAACATTACATTAAACTTCTTATTTATTTTTCGTAAAATAAGAAAAAAATAAACACTTAAATTTTACATATTTCTT
Organism: Gryllus bimaculatus; assembly: GCA_017312745.1. NCBI lineage: Eukaryota > Metazoa > Arthropoda > Insecta > Orthoptera > Gryllidae > Gryllus > Gryllus bimaculatus. Next base: position 751,256 of record BOPP01000102.1, read on the forward strand.
TTGTTTAATCTTTTACCTCTTAGTATTGTTATTTTCTTATTAAACATTACGTGAAATCAGTTTGTACAGTAGATTTATTTATGGAAATTTCGTATGTTTATCTCCAAAACTCATAGGCTCCTTTGCGTATTAGTGTTCATGGCCTCCAATATGGAGGGGGATGGGGCACACGAATCTTTTTCTGAACATTACTTCCTCCGATACTGAACATTTGAGTGTTCGCTGGTTGTTTGGTTACTCGCATTCTACACATGTAGCATAACACTTTAGAAAATAAATATTTTACTTGTTAGTTCTCCGTGTTTATATTTATATGCACAAGAGTATAATTTCCCTCACACTTTAAAAAAAATCACATCTCTCCGAACCCACCTAATGTACTTCAAGGAGATCACCATCGTCAGCGAAGGAGAGCTACTCTGTCGCTCGCGTCTTGAACTCCCGAGCGAGTGTGTGTGCGTGCGTGCCGCTGGTCCATTAGCGGGTCCAGGTACAGTCGTGCGCAACGCACCCTCTGAAGCACAACGCACGCTCCAATTAAAATGAGTGTGTAACTGACTCGTACGAGACGCCGTGGAGTTTCCACGATTAAGCAGCTTAAGCGCCGTATGCTTGCCAATTAGATGGCGCAAATAGGTGTACTACCGAAGCGCTCCAATTGGTTGTAAAGTGAAGTGCCAATGGCACGCGATTTTAATGGGGGAAAGAGAGAGAGAAAGAGTACGAGATCTCCTGCTTTGGAAGTCAATCACGCGGACGCAGACTTCCATGACTTTTCTGAGCTGAATGTGTCAATTAATTGATTGAGTGATTGTAATTAGGTGATACCGCGCCTCAACTGCTAACCAAGGTCGTTTGTTCAGTAAGTTCAATGCATGATTTTTTTTATTGTGGGAGGCGGCAGTACTCTTCCGACCCTGAATGGCGAAATACAGCGCCAACCATGTCTTCCACCAGCGGAGCATCGCCTCAGTCAGGGCAAACCCCATGCTCTCTACTGTTATCGCGGCATGTGTGATAGTGTAGTGCATGTGTTGGAGTTTTTTGTGAGTAATGACTGATGTTAGGACAAGGATGGGGAAGGAAAGACAGCGCACGATCCGTGGCTCGTTTGTTAAGGCATTGCTCTGGCATTCGCGTGGGGGGATCAACCTTCGGTGTTGATCGAAGAAACCACGGAAAAATTCCGATCAGAGCAGCCGGTAGCTAGAATTCTCCTCCAGTGAATGCGTTAAGGGGACGTGTCTGAAGCAGAATTCTCTGAAACTTTCTTTGACGGATGGTGTATTGTATGATTAAAAGAATTGCGTAATTGTCAGGTGTAAGACGCCGTGACCTTACTCTGAGTACTACCAGTCAGAGAGCTTAAATACGAAATGTGTACCGTGTGAGCGCTGCGATTGGGATTGCTACCCGATACGAGTACGAGATGCATTGGTTGCAATTAGCGGCCAAACTGTGATAGAGTATTATATAGCAATATAAGTTATTTGAAGTATTATAGGTAGGTAAACATGCTGCAGCCTGCACGCCACGCATTAGGTATGTTGTTGGTTTCCTCCAGTGGGACAAGAATTGCTGTCGCTTCACGTCAATCGGGCGACGAAATCGAGTTGCCAGAATGTGTACGTTAGCTGAGTCCCCCGGCGACCTCACGGCACTCGATGTCATTTATGTTCTTGGGCGTGCGTGTCATTTATGTTCTTGTTATCAATCGACTAGTGCTTGATGTTGTGCGCATTAATTTCTATTGGGAGGCGCGCTCTAGTCGCCTATTCGTACCTACGTTCCTACGAACCTACGTTATATTCTGTGGATGCGTGAGGCAGCGGGTTTCCCGAAAGGGGGCGCCGCCGGGTGGCGGCGTTTCCCGGGCGGGGCGGGATGTGGAGCGAGACGTGCGAACCCGGGGGGAAAGCGGTGCGGCGCGTGCAGGCCGGGCGCGGCGGAGCGGGCGGGCGGCGGGCGCGCCGGTGGCGGTGGAGGCGCCGGCGGGAGAGAGGCGGAGCCGTGGCGCGACTATCGACCGAGCGCCGGCAGTCGGCGGCGGTGGACGGAGCGGACGGAGCGGACGGGGAGCGAGCGGCGAAGCGGACGGGCCGCAGCGGCGGGTGCGCCCGCGACCCAGCGCGCGAGCTCCGAAGGCGCGGGCGACAGCGCAGCGGCGGCGGCGTAGCGCGCTGCCAAGCCGTTAATTCGGCGCGCAGCGTTTTCGCTTGTTCGCGCGGCCGCCGGGCGCCGGGCGGGCGCGGGTCGCCCGCGCCGCAATAAGTGACGAGTCGCGCGGCGCCGCGCCTCGGCGCCCAGGGAGCGTGATGGTTTGCCGTTAAAGTGTGAATTAACTTCTCTTTTTCGTAAAAAATGCCGTTTGAAGAGCGCGGCGCTCGGCGGTTTGCTAAAAGCGCCTAGTAGTTTAATGTGTCTGCCGCTGGAGCGATGCGTGCGGAGCGAAGCGGTGGGCGGAGCGGGGCGCGGGGCGGGGTGTGAAGCCGCGGCGCTCCGAGACTCTCGCCCGGGTGCCAACTCCACCATCTGCGCCGGCGCTTCGCGCAGTAGCCACCGCCTCGGGCTGTCGGAGATGGTAATGGGAAACGCCCCTGTTGGTTGTCAGTGCTCTGAAATCGACGACGAGCGGTCGGGCAGAACGCAGAACGATGTCGCAGTGCTTTTCCTCAAAACCGTGGATGTGTGGTGTGCTTGTGCAGTCCGTTGAACATATCGCTTCCCGGAAGGATCGGTGGTTACGTTTTTCTTTTTGAATTACTCGATGCATTGCTGACGTTTGCATCTGAGAGCTGTCCTACGGGAGGGGTGGTGCGATGGCGGGATAGGGGGAGTGAAGCTGATCCTCCCGTGCGGAGCCTCTGAAGTTTCGGTTGTCGCGGCGACAGAGGCCGGCTGAAGCGTCAGAGGGCACGACTAGTTTCAGGCGTGCCCACTAGGCAGGCCAGGGTTCGCCCGCTTGCTGGCAGCCGCCCGCCTTTCCTACCCGTCCGCCCGCCATATCCACCCGCCTCTGCCCCGCCTGCCCGCCTACCTGCCTGCTTGCACTACCCCCCGCGTGCTTGCCTATGCACCTGCACCTCCTGTCCCCACTCGCCCGCCTGGCGCTTGTCTGCCCTCCCGACCTCCCACCCTCTACTCTCCCGCCCTTCCGCCCGACCGCCGAAGCCCGCCAAACGCCCTACCCGTCCGTCTGCCCGCTCCGTACTACCCGCCTTGCCCGCCGGCTGTCGTCATACGCTCGTCTGCCTGCCTGTCGCGTCGGTCGAGATATTGATGGTGGCGGGAGGCGGGCTGGGTGGGCGAGCGTGTCGGCGGCGACCGCCCACCCCTTTCCCCCTTCCACCGCCAGGTGTGCTCGCAGCCGCCTCTCGCAGCTCCGTTTGCAGCTCTATTTTTCCGCGACCTAAATGCCCCCTGTTCAACAACATGCACAGGAGGCCCATGGGCCACTTGCTTATTAGCGACTTATATTGCACTTTGCTAATTGCTATAAGAATACTAGTTTGGACAAATTTGGACTTCCCTGCAGTGTTCATGTTCTCTTCTAATCTTCAGTCTGCTACTAATAATACGCGTTATAAAGATGACGGTGAATATTATATATATATATATAATATATATATATATATATATATATATATATATATATATATATTCCACATAAAATCACAGCAATTTTCAGAAAAGTAATTCCCCAAAATACTATATCTGATATAATTATTAATTAGTTACCCGAAAAATAAGCATGTTTGTTTAACTCATCAAATTCTGAGTTCCTTTTATTTATAATATGTTTATCGGTGTCCTAAGTAACTTTTGTGTGTAAATCACCATATTTTATTACTTTATTTGAAATTTTGAAAATTTTTGAGAATATTTCATATTTCGAAATATTAAATTATCGTATCCCCAGATTGTAATAAAAGATATATGTTAGAATATTAACTACCATATGATCTTTCAATGTTCAGTTTGTTAATACATTAAACGACTTAAGTATTTCCTGCATCGTATCCACTATAATCAAGATGCGTTTAGGTGTTGATTTAGGTCGCGTGCTTTCCATGGAGAAGGAAATTAATTTCCTTTCTCTTCTCACACCCCCAGTTTTCAATTAGATGATGGGGTGGTTCTGATTAGATTAGAAAGAGTCCCGGGGGGCTGTGTGTTTAAAAACGCTTCTACAATTCTTGAGAATAGACAGGCCGAAGGAAAGATGACATTGAGAATTGAATCCTGAACTTCAATAGATTTTTTTTTAAATAGAATACATTTTTGCGTTTAAGTACTGACATTTTGGCTTCCTTCTCTTTTCTTAACTTCGAGTCTAAATTTCTATTGCTTTCATAAGAAATACTTTAACAGTTCATTCGTTCATGAATTCATTTACGTAATTTATTCATTTTCAATTTATTTATATACATTCATAAATAAAAAGCTCGTCTTATACAATAAATTCTGAAATACAGTATTCCGAACACAACACGTTTGGTACAAATCTTTTTTGAAGTTAGAAAAATATGGGAATATGTATTGATTTAATCATCTGAAATTCGTCTCCGAAATTACCACTTTCTTAACATTTAGTTCGTCTTGTCAGGGTTACTTTTCAAAGTCGAGTGTAAATGAATAGGAAAGTATAATAAACAATTTGAGATATTCGAGAGAATCCCGTAGGATTCATGTTGGAAAAAAATCTAAGATTCATCATGGGAGAAACGCGTTTTTCCTCGTAGAAGACAAAAAGCCAGTCTGTGACTTTTCTAAGTATGATTTTTTCTTTCTTTTTTTGTCTCCGCAGTTGGTGGACTTCAAATTGTATATCTTTTCTTCTAGCTTAGATTCAGAGGTTTTATATTTTTGAAACAGCTATCTTCAAAGTTTCTTCGAAGCATATCAAATTCTCTGTAAGGACTAAGTATTCAAACTAAGAATCTCAACCCACGCCAGACCATCAATTTATCCAGATCAATAACAAATGAAAACGCATGTTACCTCATTATAATTATATATCCAACAAAATTAGTTTACTTTCGTCAGTGTTTGGCTGATATGCCTTTTTTGCATCATTACAAACTGTCAGAAATAGAAAATACCGAAATAAATGAGTTTAAATCGATATTCGTTTACTAATCACTAGAGCTGTGATTTATATGCATTTGCATATTTTTTTCTGTTAACTAAAACATTCCGTTTCAACAAATTGTATTCGTTTTGAAGCATTTGGAATCAATTTAAGCTTTTTTTGTTTCGCATATTTTCGCATATATCACCATAATTGCATATTTTTGCACATTTGGGTCATATTTGCATATTTTTGTTGCATATTCACCCCTCATCCGCGAAAAGAAGCCCAAAAGTTACAGTTCCGTCAGCGTGTAAGCGGCTCTGACAGTTCTCTCGCCACTTGCTATGGTACATCATGTGACCTGCACTGAAGCAATGGGCTTCCGAAGATTTGTTTACGTTGCCGTAGCCACAGATCAGCGTTGCCACTCGCTTGACTTGTGCGAAGTCGCTCGAGAAGCACGCCAAGATCTGTCTTCGGCAATATCAGTTGAAATGAAATGTGCATCCGCCGTGCGCCTATGCGTGCCTACATACGACGCAAACGTGGAGTGGTGTTAAAAAGAGTAATTCCGTGAATTTGTCGTAAATTGAGAGGAAATCATATTATTGTTGCAATACCTTTTTTTTTATTTGGTGAAATGTACATTAACTGCATCTTCCATTATTTTCATAAGGAATTAGTGTTCTTCAAAATTAAACCCTTGCCTTAATGTTTGTTGCTTGTGGCAATATATATATATATATATATATATATATATATATATATATATATATGATTTATTTCTGTATCTTTATCTTTTGCTGGAAACATATTTTCCACATTACAATTTTTATTTATTTTTACATTTACACATTACACTGCACATACTTTGCTTTTTTAATTGTGTATATAGCCAAATATATTTACATATACATGCGCATATTTCGCGGTTTTAGTTGCATATAAATAACATCTCTACAAATCGCCAATACTTCCCTAACTTCTCATGATTTTGCCCAAAATTCGAATATTTTTATTTTTAAAGAAAGTCCGCTCGGGTAGAAATTTTTTAAAAACAAAGGAGGATGCGTGACAATCATGCGAATTTGCTCTGTCGCCAGTGTTGTCGGGTCAGGCGTACGTCGAGCGAGGATGACGGACGCTGCATATTCAGTGCCGAGTGCGGTGGCGGGACGGGGCGGGGCGGGGCGGGACGAGGGCGAAGGCCACACGCCGAAGCGCCAGGGCTGCGCTTTGCATTTCAAATGACGTCGCGGAGGCGAAAGTTTCGGCCGACAGCGCCCGCTCCACTTCGTCACAATTTGCCAGCGGTCGCTCCTCACAGCGGTGCACGCGGCTTTTCGCTCGACTTGCTGCCTCCGCTATTAGTCACTCGAAGATCACCTCTCTAGTTGGCCTCTCTCACCAGACCTGGAATTGGGGGCTACTGCTCTGTGGCACGCCTGTCACATTCAAAATATTTTCTACAAGGATTCACACCAGACTTATTTAACTTGCAAATAATAGTCAAGCGTGATCTCTAAGATTTCGAGTAAACATAGAACTTTCCCATTCTGCTGGTTTTATTTTCGAACGGTCATTTTCCGATAATTTTTCTGTTAATTTGTCCCCTCGTTTGCAAACATCTTCCAGCCTTACATGTTAATCGCCCCTCCCACCCAATGCCAGCGCTAGGCATGGACTAATTGGGCGATAGCCCGGGGCCCCGCAAATCAGGGGCCCGATGATGGGATTGATAAATTAGTAAAAATTTGAATAAGAAATTAAAGCTTGAGAAAATCATCGTTATTTTAGTCGCTGTACAAGTAGTCTGATATTTCATAACATTTTCAGTATTTTTTTTACCTTAAATAAGTAATTATAGTAATTACTTGTAAGGTAGAACTCCATGACATTAATCAGAGGACACTAACATTAAAATAGCTTCTACTGAAATTCATAATTATTATTTCATACATCAAAAAAGTGATTTAATTAAGCACGTACTAAACCCAACAATGTTTTAGCGTTTTAAGCTCACTGTGGAAATTGTATTAATCGATTTCTAAATACTTTTACTTAAAAGTATTATTTAAAACATATTTCTGAAAGCTTTTTCTGGTTAAACGTATTTTTTTAAATAAAATAACTGATATAATTTCTTGATAATTTCTACAACCTTCACATTTTGAATTGCGGAAGGGGGGGTACGTTTCAGCACCAACCTGGGCGTAAAATTGTCTAACTCCGACATTGCACTTTGAACGCGAGATGCAGAGCTGCGTCGGCGCAGCCGCTTCTTCTCAAGCGATCGCGCTCCACCTCCCGACCCGACCCGACCCGACCCGAACTAGCCCGACCCGATCTGTCCCGGACCAGCCCGACATGACCCGAACCGACACGACCCGAGCATGCACGCGCGCCACATTCTCTCGGCTTGCCTATACACCCCACAGTCTCTTTTGTTTTCATTTCGCTTTTGTTGCAGAGGCATGTTATTCTGCTCTGCACACCGTACACGTTTAAATGTTTCACCGACTTGTAGTTCTTTCAACATTGAATATCGTGCAAATGTTGAATTATATTGATAAACAATGAAATCTGCCCGAGTGCTATGTTACATCTTTTTTCCGCGCTAGTGCTATAAAAAGAAGTAGCGGAAAGGAAAACAGTACCGACAAAGGTTCTCTGATTTCGATTTTTCCTCTTTATCGCACGAGTCTATACAGCTTCCACAACATAGTTCATATCATATGGTGAGATACACGGATATTTTTGGCAATATTTTCTTTGGAGGAATGTTCTATGACCTTTACCACCAGTTTATTGCAACTTCCCGATATACTTTTAGAAATGAATAATTGTCAATTATAATATTGTTTTAAAACAGTCTGAGATATCATCTTTCTAGCCACAATTTGTCTCTGAAAGTACTGTATGTGCGTTGTATTTTTTATCAGACGACCTTTTTGTCGTGTTTATTATTTATAGGAACATGTTTGTGATATAAAAGAGTTGTCGTCAAAAATAGCTTTGCGGATACCAATCTCTGTTGATTTTTTAAATAAACTGCTATGTTTTAGGATAGTTTCAGACACAGTTTGTTTTCGTCTCGTGACTAAATCAATGAATGTTACATTTAGAATTGGTATTTGGGAACTAACTGTTAAACATCTTACATGTCCCTGTTGATCAAGAACTTCTCTCGTCAACTTCGTGAGCGCCAACCCCACTTATACGACACTTCCGACACTATTCATGCATATTAGCTTTGATTCGTTCGTAAAATTTCACACGAGGGGAGAAGTATAGTGGGCCGAGAAATCGTATCACTGACCGAACTTCACAACTTTCCTTTAATCGCTCATCACAACTCATTCTCACAAATAAGCCGTGTGAAGCAGACTGCAAACAATTATAAATTTTAACCTAACGGGTCTGTTGGAGCGACTGCCCTTTGCTAATTAGTGTTTCGAACTCCCTTTTTGTAGCGATTCGAATGGGTGGGTAGTGCGTAGTAGCAAGTAGAAGAGCCGATGTGGCGTGGCCTGGCGCAACGCGAGGCGGCGGGGAGCGAGGCTGCGCGCAAGGCCGCCCGCACAGTGGGCGCTTGTTCGGTGGGCGGCGCGGGGTGGAGGGCCGGG
>BOPP01000102.1:760223-813880 GCA_017312745.1 Gryllus bimaculatus
AGAAGGTAGGCTTTGAGCTAGGAGAATGAGATGGTGCGTCGGAGCCGGTGCGAGGGGGCGGGGCGCGATGGAGCTTGAGTTGGATGGCCACGAGTGAGGGGTGGAGGGAACGGGGCACAGTGGATGGTGAGAAGGTGGGCGCTAAGCGGCCCGGAAGGTAGAAGGCACAGAGAGTGGGTCGAAGCTGGTGCGAGGGGGCGGGGCGAGGCTGGGTGGTGGGTTAGGGGGCGCAGTGGACAATGGCTGGCAATGGGAGGTTGGGTTGGAGGGCCTCGAGGCCGAGTCGAGGTCGAGAAAATGGAACGTAGTGAATGAAGAGAAGGTGGGCGCGGAGCGAGGCGAGTGAGAGAATGAGAGGGTGCGACGGAGTGCGACGGAGCGCGGGCCAGCGGGAGCGAGGACCCGGGAGGATGAGCGCGTGCGGCAACGCGCGTTCGTCGTCCGGTGCCAGCCGCCGCCCGTCCGTTGCGCGTCCGGTGCCAGCCTTCTATACGAACGAGAACAGGACGCGTTTTTTAGGCTGGGTGAGCTCTGGGAGGCAACGTTTCGAAACAGTTGCAGCGTTGTGCACACAGCGCAGTACAACGCTTCATTGTATCGAGATTTTCTTGAAACAATTTTTTTCGTGTTTATCCTCTACTATCAGAATGGAAAAAAAACATGCTACATTGTTGCCTAATCTGGTCTTCAGTGGACGACTGTGAATTTGTATTATTTCATTCAACATAACTCTCCCTAGTTAATTTTAAATCTTAAAACAATTTCAACTGATCCGATCAAAATCAGCATGAAGGTTTTGTTTTACCTTTCGATGAAAAGGCATGTACACGAGATAATCTACTGAAAAATGTACTAGTTTTCGTCTGTAAGATCAGTGTGTGGTATGTCAGTAGAGTCACGTGACCGAATTAAACGGATAGACTGAGTCTAAACAGAAATATTTCGAAATGGTGACTCTACATGCAGGTCAAAATGCGGTTCCTTTTGAGGATTGGAAAGATATCTTGAATCCTTACTAATATCACGTACTTTACTAACGATCTTTAACATTCGATTCCTGATTCAATTTTAGAAACATTACAGAACACTGATTCAGTTATATTAACAAATTCCTTACTGTTATCCCTTTTCTTGTCTTTGATTTTTCTCCAATGGGTATATTATAGGATTATATAGTATAAATATTAGGATTATATAGTATAAATATTATAATTCAGTACGATCCGAACATTCTACATCAAATATCCGTTTATTTTACTGGTTTCGATCACCAAACACTCTGTCTACGAACAACCAACACTACATATTTTGTTCTTGTTAATTCAAACACTTATTCTAGAAGTGCTCCTATCAAAAAAGAGCTGAGTTCGTTCTCGCATGTTCAGTGGTTGACAGCTCTAGCCGAATGCACGACGCGCACGCATGTCCCCTGTGCATGCGATGTGAGCGTGACGAGTGGGAATAGAGGCTTGAGCCATTATTTTTTTATTTGCGTATGTGAAGAATGACAGTGTATATATGACGTTAGATTTTGTCTAACTACGTACTTGCTAGAATAAAACGCAATTGGACTAGGTACTTCAGAGGCATATATAATGCACGAAAAATACGAAGAAAACGAAATATTTCCGATCGCAACTAAGCATTTCATTGTATTCAGGGCTGCAATTGCCGAAAAAGATAACTATCTCGCATTAGTACGGCGCAGAAAATAATTACAGACAGCGTTCTCTCCTGCTTGTAGTGATCACGATTCAAACGTAACTATTATTCTATTTTACTTTTGGGTGCATCTCACCTACTGAACTCGAAAGAGAATGAACTGATGAGGACAAATCTCGAATTTCAATTGCATTCTCGGCAAAATAAAAGATATACTGCGCAATACAACTCAAAGTTGAATGTGACAGAGCATCGTAATTTATTATAAGAAATACACCAATTGTTATTAATGTGCCCACTCCACTTCGTTCCATGTTTTTATCTAATGGTGTGGACGTAAAGAAACAAGCAAGAACATGGAGACGTGAAGGATCCATGGCAACATGGCATTTCGTCCTCCGGGACTGTCAAGTGCACGAAAGTGTTAATCAGAGAACATTTTCCGAAATGCATAGCTTCCATTTTCTCGGGAGGACAGCTGTCACGTTGCACTAGCTTCTGGTGTGTAGTCTTCATCCCCCGTCTCCTACGCCGCCACCGCTGCCGCCGCCTCCGCCTCCGCCACCACCACCTCCTTCTCCGCCGCCGCCGCCTCCGCCACCACCACCTCATTCTCCGCCGCCGCCGCCGCCGCCGCGACCATCACCTCTTTCTCCGCCGCCTCCGCCTCCGGCACCACCGCCTCCTTCTCCGCCGCCGCCCCCGCCGCCACCAGCAGTAGCGTTCTCAGTTCGCTGGCACGCCACGCGCCGCCGCTTCGCTTTGATGTCTCGCCGCATGGCTTGCCTCCCGAATAAAAAGCTTTTAACAACTCCGTTCGGGAGTATTTTTAGTTGTGTGTGTGTGTGTATGTTGATTTTTCACGCCTCCTTTGTTCCTTTCTTTTCTCTACACGTCTGTGCTCGAGTTCTGTTTGTTTATGCGTTGCGTTGCGTTTTCCTCTTCGGTGAATGTTTTCTTCCTGCACTTGAGAATCACAAACTTTTTTGCGCCGTTGTTATGGTAAAAACATTGTTCACTTACTAATATTATTTTCCTCTGGATAAAGTTCTAAGTATCATAAACGTTTAAGGGAGCACGACTCTTGTAATTACTTATTCTGTTTGGAAATAATGGAAGTTAGCAAAAACCAATGGATATGCTTTCATTGATACTTCCAATTAGTTTAAATGTGATTATGTGGTTTGAATGAAAGTGTTCATGAAGTGGTATGAGTGCTACTAACCTTATTATTAAGGACTTCGGTCATAGTTGGCACCCTCCACCCCCAGGAAGAGCAAGGAAATTGGAAAATGTTAGTAAAAATGACCCGTAACAGAGAAAATTATATACATAGTGCCCTGTACCCACGGGTATCGATTTAAGAAGCATTGTTGGGATATTTTAATTGTGTCCTTTAAATACGTAGTTAAATCTTGTATTGTAACAACATAATTTTCCGCAGAAACAAATCAGATTATTTTCACTATTTTAAAGTTCGGAAACAACGAATAAATATGTTGAAAACTGCAACAAAAAAATGATGCACCTAGGATACGAATGAGAGACCCCAAGTATTTGGAACCCTCTTAAGATTCCGGAGAAAAGGCTTTTCACACATCCCCTCCTTGCTTCCGCACTTTTCATTTCGTAGCTTTGTGTTGACAGCATGACGTGCTACTCTGCCAACTGCTGGATCTGCATACAATTCTCGAGATTTCCATTCATACAATGGGATTTCGTTTATATAAATGAAGCGCAATGTCTATACTTTTGCCTGCCCACGTGTTTGTGTCCGTCATTGTTCCTCTGGTCAAGAGCATAGTGCGAATTGTTCTATGAGGATGCGGGTATCGTCCTCTACTGGAGAAGTATTAATTTCTTTTTACCAGAGACATAGTAAATCCTCATCAGGTGACGTATTTATGAGTTCCATAACTCTAGTGTTTCAGTGAAGATATCCAAATGACGGAAGTTGGACAAAAAAAACATTCTCGAGAACTTTATTAGGATTAGAAACGTGGAGGCTTCTTTTCATAAACAAGAATTTCTCGCGTAATGCTCGCGTGTGCTTGAAGGTAATGTAATTTACCTAAATTTCCAATTCCAAATTTATTCTTGAAATGTTTTCAGTGGGAGAGCAAAAGGCGCTTGTAAGTCGCGCAGGTCTCATTTTCGTTGAAATCTCTGATTTTACAAAATTGCAATTTTTTCTAGATGTGCTGTTGTATCCTACTAGTTTCTGTCTAAAAATCTCCGTTTTTCATTCAAACTTTGCAATGCTCACTCTTTACTAAGGAAGTAGTGTCCGAGAAAGTAAAATGAATTCAATTTGAACGATAGACCCTGCTACTCCCACGTTAAACTCGCACTGTATTCTTATTGAAATCCTTTGGATCGTTGACAGTTTCCTCACATAGATCTTGGTGCTCAGCACTTGCGACTGTTATGTCAATGTACAAAGTAAATGTCAGTGGCAGTTGTTTTGTTTTTGTGTGTCGCCGCACTTCTGGATATCGTGTTTCTAAACCAGTCGCATTTGTAATCTTGTGTAGTTTAACTCCGCAGTTTCTATTTCTACCATTCTCTAATGTAAAGGGTTACGTTTTAATTTTTTTGAATTCCAGAGGGTTGCTTTTGTATTGTAGAAGACTACAAAATTCCGAAAAGCTGTACGACAGGCTCCAGAAGCGACTTACCGGCACACTTCAGAACCAGTGTTTGTATAACGTGTTACTTTGTTCTCAGTTATGGAGCATTTTAAATATTGGTTCCTAGAAGCATTCGTTGTCGAATACAAACCGTTAAATTCTATCACTTGTCTATTTCTCGGCAAGTCTTTCAGCGAAAGCATTAAGTTCGTGTCCATTCCCCAATTTCCTTCCGCGAGCTGAAGTCGCAACTTGCCTGCCAGAGCCAGGCGAAAGTCTGTCAGTTTTTCGTGTACCCCTAGCGCGATCTCGCGTCGCGTGAACGCACTCTTGTGACTGCTCAAAGGGCTACCGGCGCCACTTCTGGTTTGCCACTCCGCCGCTAGGCGCAGCACTTATCGGCGACGCTGCGCACGGTGGGCATGCACGGAGATTGTGCATCAATTACAGTCCCAGCTTTGGCCGACACGTACGTTTAATTTCTCTCTAAAATCAAGAATGTCCTCTACCATTTTTCGCCCACATTTTTTGCAAATCCTGAGACTAAGATGCAATTGTTGATTGCATCATGACATTAAATTAATGGTAAAATTAGTAATATTAGATTTTTTCCCATGTATGTAATTAACATCACGATTTTTTCATGGTGCATCCGCCTTATTTTGCTTTCTTCATTTTCAATTTTTTGTTAGACAATATCGATTTTTTTTCGACAAAGGTTTTAATGATCACCTATCAGAGTTCCGTGAGATCTAACATTGTAGAGACGAACGACTGAGTATGTAAATCATTGAGAAGTCTTCAAAATACGGGAAGCAAAAGATTATTCGCTCCCACAAACTTTTTCGTAGATTCGCCCCTTCAGTATTATCGTTTTTGTCATCTTGCAAGGAAGATACCTTATTTCAGGTAGGTAATTAATTTACTACACGATGAATCGATGGAGCATAAAACGTTAAAGCGTATTGAGTTGCGGTGAGTCGATTACCAACAAGTGTCACATGCTGTGGGAAAGAAAAAGAAAAATATCTGTAAACCTATCTGTTTGAAGTAACTTCATTCTTAACGAGAGAATTACACAAAACACACTTGGGAGACATAGTTTCTATATTCATTAAGCAAGTTGAAGGAAAACTTTCAACGTCAAGAACTTCAATTGCAAGGGCGGTCATGGTTTTTTGGGCAGGGGCCATTTAGATAGTTTCACTTCATTCTCTTCAGAGAAGAAAGCAGTTATTCGCAAACGTAAGAGGTCCGAAAAATAGGTTTTTTATTTGCTAAAAAGTTTAAGAAATATTAAAAGGATGTCCTGGAGTTTCCATAAAACGTATTTCTTAAGAGAATCAATTTTTTATCAGTCTTTTCTGAGATCAACTAAATCTGTGGGTTCTGTATCCATGTTTGCTGAATACAGAGCAGCAAATGTACAAAGTTCCTTCTTCAACACTATAAATCTTGAAAACGATATTCTATTTCTTAAGAATGAAATTTAAAAATTACAATGTAGCGATTGAATTTTCTTATTTCTGATTTCAATTGTATCCGCTATGGAATGTGTCAAATACTCATACAAGCGTAGCTATTCCCAAAAAGGTCGCCATTTAGCTGCCGTATCGCTCATTTTACTGTTGAATGTAGAAGATGCTGCTGCTAAGACGAGTTCCAGAGGTAGAAAACTTATTTGAAGGGACTCCGGTAACTTCCGCTAGTCGTCGCGTTGCCTCATGTCTCTGGTCGCTGACACCCTCAGGCCAGCGCACCGCTTTGCCGCTGGCAAAACTATATTGCCCTGGTCGGCCGCTTGCGTTCTTGTCCTGCTTTATTGTCTATTAAAAAGTTCACTGTTCATACTGTCACATTGGATGTACAAAAAGCGTGGTATCTCTTTTATGTCAGACACTTAGTTATCATCATCATCGTTATTATTATTATTATTATTATTATTATTATTATTATTATTATTATTGTTGTTGTTGTTATTTTGTTAATGTTGGCGAAGCAAACCCATTTTTTTAAGTAATGCAACAAATTTAGTTTATTTTAAATTAAGAGGGACGGAATTGACGGAATACGGTACAAGAAAGAGCTTACCTACTGTAAAATATTAAGTATTAGGAACTTGAACAATCCTTGAAGCTACTTCATGAGGAATAACTTTGAGCATAGCTGACTCGTTTCACACGCATTTGCGATCGCAAAACACGTTGTTAGTGTACGTGTTCGTGTAAGAAGTTGGCACCAATTGCCCATGGAAAAAAAATGAAATTCAGATTTTGATATGTATAAATCGTCAAAATCGTTTCGAGAAACATCGTGACGGAAATGGTATTTTACGTTTACGTTTATGAGTAAACGTGTGTATGGATCCGATCAATGGCATAGCATGGAAACTGAACCTAAACGCGTGTACTATTTTGTTTTAACAATTGGAATAGCGAAGGACAGTACAGCCGACACGGCCAGCACAAGCTACCTAACGTACCGGGGGTATAGAAGAGTTACTCTAAGAAGGGATCAGTTTGACAGGTCTGGAAAGAAGTGAGCATCATGCAGGGCGATGGCAGTGCAGGAGATGGTGATGAACCCATTTACAAATAATCTAACTGTAAACGAATGCCCTGACAAAAAGGATGCATGGACATAAACTGCAGTTACGTTGCCAACAGTGGCTTTCAAAGCGGTCCCTTCTTATAGTAATCTCTCTAGATAGATACGGCGAGTCATTGCGGCGTCGCGAATTATCGGCCGTCCACGCATCGCTCCTTCGCGCAGACACCTACTGAAGCGGCCAACATCAGCGCAGCGGTGGGCGAACTGCGGCCACGGGGCAGACGCTCCCCCTGCCCCCCCCCCACCCCCCCATCTCAGCGACAATCTCGGATTCGCTTGCAGATGCCGAATCCGTGAAGAGATGTTGCCAAGCCCCTTAAAGCCATATGCAGCGTTGCCCCAGCAAATGTACGATGTTGGTTTTGATTATTATAAGCGTTACATAGGGGGTTGTGTAATACTGCAGCAAAGCTGATTACTTAAGAACTCTTGTTTACTAGAACAATAATTTGGCGGTTTGGACTGAGTTTTGCCAACTGACCATGCGAAAGCAATCAGGGGACATCACGTAGTACACGTTTAGTCACGAAATCTAGGGCCCTCGACGCCACCTGATTAGAAATACGAACAAAAAATTAGTTGAGGATACGAGGATATGCGGCAGTACGCCGCAACATTTGTTATACACGTTCGAAAGCTTCTGAATACGTCAAATAATTTACGGCATTAAGTTGAGCAATTCGTTAGCAATGAATGAACTGAGAAAAAGGAACCCTGGGTGTGTCGAACACGAGGCGTCAAAATCCTAATTTCTTGATATCGTATCTTTTGTGATCGGCGTTGGAGGTCCAAGGGGCGAAACCAAGACATGGAGTGGCACGCGCGTCTTCTTGTACCACTGGCTTTTGCAAACCGGGGGAGGGGGCATTGGCTAAATGGCTAAGGCTTAGCTGAGGCCTGTGTTCTATCCACTGCCAATCCATGTGAAATTTGGAGTGGACAAAAGCGGGGTTTCAACAAGTTTTAGCAGGGTTCTACCGTTTCCCATCCCTCTCGTTCTACCATTTCTGCTTCCACGTTCACCTCATAATCATAGTCACTATTATTTACTCATTCGATCACTTACGAGGTTGAATGACGTGAACCCTTGAAAGGTCCTTGGCCCCCGCCCCGCGCCAAGAGGTCGCCCACGGCGGCGCCGCCGAGCGCCGCGCGCCCGCGCGTCCCCGGCCGCTGGAAGAAGCCTCCAACGCGGTGCTGCGCTTCTCGCAGAGACGATGGGCGCGCGCGGCGCCTGGAGCAGGAGGTAGCGGAGCGGCAGCCGCCCCCGCGCCGCTGGCGCCCAGACCAACGCTACGCGGCGCGGCGTGGCCTCGGCGGCGGGCGGCGGCGGCGGCGGTGCGGTGGCGGCGGCCGGCCGCGCGCGGAAGTCGATCTGTCGCAGGGGGGCGCGCGCGGCAAGTGAGGTGCCGGGCGGGGCGGCGACCGCTGCGGAACCGGCCCCGCCCGCCGCCGCCGCCATCCGCCTCCGCAGCACGGTGGGCAGCGCCGCGGCGCGCCAAGGCGGGGGCGGTCGAGCCGCGCCCGCCGCGCGCCGGCCCCGCCACGATTGCGGCGGTGCCCGAGGTGGCGGGTGCACGAGTGCCCCGACGCCCCGCCGCTCGACGGCCCCCGGGGCGGGCCCGGCGGCCCACGGCGGTGAGTGCCTCGCCCCCCTCCCCTTAGCACTCGCACGCGCACCGCGCCGACGAGGCGCCTCGCTTGCGGCCCCTGTGGCACTCCACAGCAGCACTTCCACTTTGCTTCTCAGCGCTATGCTCTATTCAAAGTACGATCCTGATGGAAGAAATGCACTTGATGAAAATTCCCGCTTACTGCATGCTCAGGCTTTCCAGTCTATAGTTCATTTCGCTTCTGAAAATAATTCTTGTGAACTTTAATTTATCTCATAAACTTCACTTTTTTATTAAAGTTTGAAAATAGAAAATGTACTTGTACTTGTGGTACTTCACAGCAGCTTGTCTACATGCTGAGTGTTCAGTGTGTGTGTGTGTGTGTGTGTGTGTGTGTGTGTGTGTGTGTGTGTGTGTGTGTGTGTGTGTGTTATTATATGGGGATTAAATGCTTCACGTCTGCCGAAGAGGATTATATACTCCATCGAACTCTCTTTCATAATATGACGTGGTCGTGCTGGCAAAATGTTAATGAAAGAAATTAGTTCTAATTGATGACTCTGCTGAGCCATGTTTTGCTGACGCGGTGCTCTCCTTCGATTTTCACATCTTCTCGAAGTGCTCCTAACAAGTGGTGGGATGAGGTATCGCCCCAGTCGCACTCCCCTCCCTTTCCACTCCTCAGTTCAGTAGTAGTGACACTAGAAACCTTTTTCTTCGGCCGGGCTCTCTTCCATCCGGACGATGAACTTCCGAAATTAAACGCGACTGCTTTTCACAAAATGCCATCGCCGAAGAAACCAATGTATATGCATTATTTGTTAACGTCCCAGTAAAGGATAATGCTAGATGTCTTTTTCTCAAGTGAAGATGTCAGAGAAAGCTTAATACTATCTCTCTGCTTTTTTGACATCTATGTAGTAGTTTTGTAAAATGTGTTCACCTTGCACTATAAATCGTCAGGGTTTCGTATTTTCGTCGAAGATCGACTAAATGTTATACAATATTATATCTCAGTGAATAGTCTTCCATTTAACTGAATATCTTCCTGAACTCATTTCATCTCAGCTGTCCCAGAGAGTTGTCATTTCTGTCTGTATTTCTCTCACTCCAAACTTTCACAAATTTGGGGGAATTAAACAGAAATATTTCCATTAACTTATGAGTACTTGTATTTCCTATTACATTTTGTAATGTGTAACGTATTTGGCCTTCCTTCACTCTGATAGTTTTGAACATGGTTGTAAAAAAGTAGAAGTATATTTTCACACTCTTTTAAACCTCTTAATGTATATTATCCTCAATTGTGTAATACTTTTTTGCCTTCAGACTGTTGGCGGACTTGTTTTGGTGCATCCATTTGCATCACGATAGCTCACTCCTATTCATCACCTTTTGACAGAGGATAAGGATTTAAATATTGATATTGTTTTGAATTACTTTCATTTGTTTATTTGTGGATCATTACAAATTCAGATTCTGTTGTATTTCTAAGTGTAATTCAATAAGGACATCGTTTGGAATTGAGGTAAAGTGATTTTTCTGACTTCTTATGCAAATTCTACATATATTTAAGAAAATACGTACCACAACACTTATAAACTGAAACATCTAATATGGAAATTATATTACTCAATGCTTAAATTCGGTAGGAAGATATGAACTTTGACCCAAAGTAATACGTTAAATGCACTCTATATTGCATAATGCTCCTTTATAAAGCCACAATGCGGAAGTGAAAGATGGCGAGCAAAGTGATATCGATTTTCTTTGTTAGAAGGTCTCGAAGAAGTTACCAGAATGGACACATAGTGTTTCGATGATGCAAATCTTCGATAGATTCTTAAAGAAAGGAGAATGGGTACATCGGGCGAACTCTTTCTCCAATTCGTCTTCTTCCGAACTTTCATATTTTTTTCTGCCAATATATTTGGGAAATGATATAATTCTCTAATGTTGGCTGTACGTCTTATTTTAAATATTATTTTTCTTGATATGTGATTTCATAAGACTTTCTGAACGAAGTATCCTTGTTCTCTTCCGAACCTACGAGTACCGTAGTTTCTCAGGTTTCGAAACGGTGTGGTGTTTCTTATGTTGTCTGAAATACTTTTAAACGTCTTAGGAATGTAATTTGGAGCTATGCCGTGTTTACGAATTATTTTTCAATGTTAATGCTTATTACTTTGTACATGCATTGGCTTTCAGCATTATTGAAATGGCTGTTGAAAGCTGTGTATTTCTTGTGATATAATGTTTTGACTCTTTCCTCTAGTATTGTCATGCAAACAATTTCAAATCTTGCTCTTTGACGGCACGTGTCTGGTATGTTACGGGAATGGTCGTAATTACGGGTACGTTCTAGAATTAAACAACCTCTCGTGTGCCCAGGGCGATTATAGGAGCTGTAATAACAATCACGAACATAGCGAGAGAACCACGTGGTGGACCACTATTATAGCCCGCATTGTACACAATCTATTTGAATATCTTTTCGAAGCGAAAATTGTATAAACGCGCGTATGAATGGGTAGAGACAATCGTAAGCCAGGAAATTCGACGCCAATACCGAAGTCTCCTGAGCACTGCGAACGCGCTCCCCGCCACGCAGCGCTGTTCGACCATTTGCCTACCTCGCAGGCGCCAGAGTGCGTCAGCGCGATGCAGTCCCACGGCGCGGCTGCGGGGGCGGCGGCGGGAGGTGCCAATTGCAGCAGCTGCGCAGCGGGCGACGCTCGCGCGTCATCCACTGACCTCGCACTCCCTCGAGCGAGGCGCCTCGCCCGGGGCTTCCCCCGAATGAAGTTGCAAATGGATGCTGAGAGCTGCGAAGACGTAAAATGAACACGAATGCGTAGCGGAATCACGAAACGTATAAAAGAGCGCATGACTTTGGTTTTGTAAGGAAATAATTCGGTGTTTATAAATTTTACTGATAATGAGAAAATTCAAGTCAACCACGTACTGTAATAAGTTCTCTCTTTAGACCAATAGTAAATGTAAAGATCTGAATGCAAAGAAGTGTAAGAAGGCGAAATAGTACTGTACTTTTCATTGTATACCACATGGTTTTTTAAAGAAATTATACGTGACGTTTTTGAAAAAAAGATCTTTGCGCAGCTGTTAACGCTTAACTCCCGCCGCCGCATAAGACGATAGAAGATAGTTGAAGGGCAGATCGCTGACATAGCTGCTGCGAGTCTGTCCTCCAATATATATTAAGTGCTTTAAATTGTCTTGAGTCATTGGCAGTTTACCTCTATGTTCTTATGATAAGCATTAATTATTATATTTGATGAAACCATGTACGTAGTTCCATCACCTTGCTGCTTTGAAAATCATTTTGCACTCCCCAGCTAATTACTTTTCTAATGGCCATTCGGACACATCGCTTATTCACTTTTAGATTAACAGTGGCTCTTTAGCTTCCTTTCCCTTATCGGAAGAAAGGAAATAGCGATATATGACCCGCAATGCAGATGTGTACTTAGACAATTAAGAAATATGATGTAAATAAATAAAGAAAGCACCTACGGAGTATATGCTTATCTAATTTTGCGATATTTGACAAAGAAATATTGGTTAATAAAATATGTTTTATAGATTTGTATAGTTTATTATATTAATATTGCCATGTTATTATGATAATGTTTGATGTGTTAATAAATGTACTATGTCAATTCATGGTTGGATTTCATAAAACCACCCTTGGGGCCGTCCGAAAATGGCGTAACGCAACTATGGAGTATTTTCAATACTCCCTCTCCCCCTTGTGACTCACCCTTGAACCTCCCAAAATAATTACGTAACGCATGCGACAACACCCCCTCTCGTAAATGCAAGAAATGAAAATATATTATGTTGCAGTAAAAACAATTTGAATTTATTTTATTTGTGTTGTATATTAAAATTAATGATAATGAAAGTAGAAATTAGTTAGGGATCCTGGCTGTACCTAACAATAAGATTGGGGCAAGTTGTGAGTGAAGGAGGAACGCTTGAGCGAGAAGTGGTTCATCACGAGCTGTGTACATGCCGTCGTGGTTGGTGCAGGAGCGAGTCTACAGCCAATTACAACGTTTCTAGAATAAATATAGGTGTTGTGGTGCGTTATCGTTGGCATTTTTCATGAAATAATTACAACGTTTATAATTATTTCATTCTAGAATAAACTTCTTATACATTTGGAATATTTTCTTCGTAATCTAACAAATTAAAAAAGTAGAAAAAATATTTGCATTTATAATTATAACAATTAGCAACTAATATCTTTAGTTTATTTATGTCTTAAAAACAAATTAATTAGTTAATATTTTAATGTTTTAATACAGGCCTCAAAAAAGGAATTATTTCAACAAATGGGGAATAAAGTTAAAAAAAATATCAACGTTACGTAAAACTTAAATAATACCCCCTATCCCAATGTAACGCAAAGTAACGCTGCCTCAGAACCCCTCTCCCCCATTCAGCGTTACGTAATTTATGGACGATCCCTTATTGAGATTTATGTCAACCTATTCCAATCGTTATCCGGTAGGACGAAGCCGGATCGCGCCATTCAGCTGGGAAAGACCACCGCCATCTCCCGATGAAAAACGTGCACTACACTTACGAGGTTAATGACCATACCAGTTGACACGACCGGAATCACTAACAATCAACCAACTTTTCTCCTGTGCCCGGGAAGCGGCGCTCGCTGTGCTGGCGATGGAGATTCTGGCTCTCCTGCGTGACGTCACTTCTGGCTCCCCTGGCACCCTTGCCTCTAGCTTATTTCAAAATTGTATATAATATTGATAACAAATGTTAATTTTTGTAGATTGTATAATTATTATAATTTGATATTATTGCTATTATTATTATTATTATTATTATTATTATTATTATTATTGACGTATAGGCCATTACTGACCACGCTACACGATTAACGTGTGTAATTCTTCCAGGATCAGCTTTTCAGCTGTATCCTTGGATTACAACAAGGTTGTTACGCCTTGTAGTGTAACTTATGAGATGATAGGATGATGATAGGTGAAGGGACAATCACAAATACGACCATGTCTACGGACTCGAACGGTAACAGGACTCGAACCTGCAGCCTCCTCGGCACAGACGACGGCTGCCGTCATTATTATTATTATTATTATTATTATTATTATTATTATTATTATTATTATTATTAATATTAATATATATATAATAATAATATTATTATCATCATAATTATTATCATTATTATTATTATTATTATTATTATTATTATTATTATTTTGGAATACTTTCGAGATATCTGAGAATCAGTCTTATATTAGTCTATTAATCAGTTTATCAGTCTATTAATTGTTGCTCTGCTGTTTTCTTCCGACTAACGTTTCATTTACCGCTCAAACTAGAGATCTTCCTTCAGCTCTTTGGCCGGGCGCACATTCGGCCCAATCATTGGACATCAATCGTCGGCATCAGTGGTTAGTCGCGACCACTTGTAGCCATCACAGTGACTCATCACGACCAAAGTAGTCGCCACTTCTTTCTCTCTGGGATTAGCCTGCTGCGAAATTTCAAATTGTATGTGCGTGTAGGCTTATTAATTGAAATATGAAGCCTTTAATTGCACTTGAATTGGTGGTACGAGTATTAGTACGGAGACATCGCATATGTCAATTTGCGATGGAAGCGGCGATAAAAACTTTTATCCACAGCCGCAACATTTCTGTGTCCCCTTTTCCATTGAATTTTTTCTAGTTACATATTTAATGTATTACTAATAAATGGATAAAACATACAAAGACAATGAAAATATATCTTTAATCTTCTTCCTCTTCAAGCTTTAGGCCCAGAAGCCTGTTGCGGTTCGTTTTGCTGGGACTTTTTTCACTGGACGCTGCAAATTATATTACATATAATGATTAATTAAATTAATTAATTAATTTTACGTGAAATCATTTAAACTGTTGTTAAATAGCATCGAACGCACAAGTACTTCAAATGATTTCTTCTGAGATTTTTAGAAACTACTCAAAACTGAGCTCAAAATGTCTCATTTTCGGAAACCCTCAAACGAACTTTCCTCAGGAATGTCTAGAACATTTTTCAATGGATTTGTCTAAAGGTGTATGTTTTTCTCTTCTGTCATTTTCTTAAAGACATATTTCAGTTTTACTGCACTTATTAATTCTACTCTACATTATTGAGTGTAAAAAATTGAGAAAATGTGAAACGTTTTGGCGTCGATAAATGGCAGCTGGGAAAATAATGGTTCAATAACTAGCGTAGACTAATTATATTATAAATTATATTATTTAGACTAGTGTGAGAAAGTGTAACCCGTTATAGAGCATCAATAGTTTTTTAATTGAAAATCAAAAATTCGTTAATAAAGCCCGAGTTTGACCGAGATTCCAATCCACGAGCTCGGCGTAACCCCACTGGGCGTGGAATCTCTTTTTCTTCGAGCTTTGGATGAGAACGATGGAGCGGGGGCGGAAGCGGGGTGGGGAAATGGGTCGACGAAGTGGCGAGTGGCGCGCTCTCCCAAACACAGTCAGGAATGGGGGCACGCGACTGGCACGAGGGACGAGGTAGTGACGGGACTCGAGCCTCCGCTTGGGGGATGTGGCTGTGGAGGGGGAAGGGGGGGAAGGGTGCAGAAGAACTGCATTATGCACGGGGCTGCACGCGACGCGCACTGCACCGCAGCGCTTACACGTCCACAATCCACAATCCTCTCCCCTCTGCGCCGAATGCCACGCCGCGGCGCCACTGCATTATGCAAGAGCGCGGCCGGCCGCGCCCGCCCTCTCCCCCTCTCCCCCATCTCTTTGCGCCACGCATTATGACCCTCCGACGTCGCAGTTGCTGTTCGGGCGTCGCCTCGCCACGCTCGGTTCCGCCACCATGCCTCACGCGGACGCTGCCACGACCCCACTGCCTCGACCCCGCTCCACCACGCTCCAGTTTTCTCCTCACCTGCTTCCAACGCATCCCACCCATTCAGTCTGCGCCTCCTGCTACTACCCCCTGCGCACGAACGCTCGCCCAGTTTCCGCTCGCCGGCCTCGCCCTCTCCCGTGCTACCGCCTCGCTTGCACCCCATGTCGGCCCGCCCCCATCCCTGATCTCGACCCGCTCCAGACCCACATGTTCCCTGTCTCTCGAAACCTGTCTTGCTCCGTCATTCCTTATTCAAATCGTTCTCTCAGTGTTCTTTCTGTGCTCCGCCTGTTGTCAACATGCCGCCACTCGCGTCTTGCTCTTCTTTGCCAGTTGCCATTTCTCTATCGAATCATTCTCACCACGCTGTCTCCCAACTGTCGCCCTGCAGTTGCAATATTGGTGTCCTTCTCTCCCCTCTCCTCTCTCTCTCCCACTCCTCTCTCTCCCTCTCTTCTCTCTCCCTCTCTCTCCCTCTCCTCTCTCTCCCTCTCCTCTCTCTCCCTCTCCTCTCTCTCCCTCTCCTCTCTCTCCCTCTCCCCTCTCTCCCTCTCTCTCCCTCCTATCTCTCCCTCTCTCTCCCTCCCACCCTGCTCTTCCTCCTCTCTACCCTTCCCTCTGCCCGATCCTACGCTCGCATCTCTCCTCTCTCTCTCTCATATCTCTCTCTCTTATGTCTCTACTCTGTTTCTCGTGTGAGCTAGCAAATTGTGAGTTCTAGAGGGCAGCTCCTTGTTCAAACAATGGGATCGCTGAGCTCCAACTCGCTGTCCTACTCCTCTTTCTATGTGCTTAGAGGACGATGGAAGGTCGAAAGGCGTGGAGAAGATCGGGTCCAGACACTTCTCTCTTTGCCTAGAACCCGGCTCTATTCTTCTTAGAATTTATTTTATTATTTTCTTAAAACGTTCTTCTTTCAGTTTGTCAGCGCAAAAATGTGCTGTCACCACAACGGAAATTCCTCGCTGTTCTTCTGGCTTTGTCTTCGGTCGTGAGCAATCAGTTACACAACTTGGCGCGAGTGGACGGCAGTCCGCAGATCAATTAGTTCGCTGCTCAGCTGTCACTCCACGTGACTAATTGCGGCCCTGGGGCGGGGGATGCCACCTGCCTGCTGCGGTGGATGGGGGGGGGGGCAGGAAACAGAAGGCGCGCTGAACTAACGCAGGCTCCCAATTGAACATGAAACTGAATTTGAATTAACTCTCTCTTCATTTCTCCTCGGCAATGCTATAATACCGTTGTGAATAGAACGGAGAAGGGTCGAACGCTACTCGTGATCAATGCAGCGTATCACTACGTTTATAGTGAAAGTAGGAAAGCGGGTTTAAGTAAAACACATCACACGTGCCGTTTGATTTGTTTCGTTACGTTTTTGTTTCGCTAATAATTGAGTTTGTCATCTCTGACTCATATTAAAAGAACTTTTGATATGCTGGAAATCGGCCATATTTAATGAAGTTTGCTGACTAAAAGGTTCCGACAAGTGATGCCCAATAATTTATTCCTTTTTATGCGATAGTTTTAACGTTGACTTCTCGGTAATTCACCTACGCCAAACGCACGCCCGCTACTTCTGTTGGTCGTCTTAAGAATCCAAGAAGTTTTCATATACATTCGCCGTATTTTACAAATGTTTAGTACAAATGTTTCGTACAGATGTTTGTTTTTCTCTCGGATTTCCAGTTTTTAACGATAGGAAACCAATAGGGGACATTGGCCTACACATCGTTTGGCTGTACCCACGTAGCGTATCGCATCGCCCTCTCCCCAAACAAGCGGGAAACCGCTCTTCAACACTTGGTCATTAGCGGTTGGAATTGGCGGTTCATTACACGGTTGGAATATTCCACTGGCGTCGGGTGTTTGGTGGCAGGGCAGGGCGGGGCGGGGCGAGGCGAGGCGAGGCGGAGCGGCCGCGGCCCCGACCCCCGCATTGTCTTTCGCCGCCCCGCCCTCCCGCTGAGGTCAGCGCTGCTCTCGCCCTGCAGAGGTCGCCTTGTTTCACGTGACGTCACGCCGGAAGCGGAAGCCGGCGGGCGTCCTTTCGGACGGCAAGTATTTAACGCCGGCGCGCGCGCGCGTTTGCGGAGGCGCCGGGTTCGATGCGAGCGGACACCATGGCGGATTTCCTGCGCGCGCTGCTAGCGTGGGTAAGCATCCGCGCACTGCTCGGTTGGTTGAATACTAGTTATTCCGGGCGGGTCGACTGCTAAGGTCATTGGTCCCGTAAGCGTAGTGCATGGTTTTTGGCTTGACAGATGGTGTGATTTTCCTCCGCTGGTGGCGAGAACCGGCACCGACCTACCGTCGGCTAGCGGGGTTTTCTCTAACCAGGTATCTCCCAGCAGCGGGGCATCGCCCCAGCCGGTACAAGCTCTAAGCTCCCGAATGTGGTAGATGTGAGAGTGAGGGTAGGAAAAATAATGGGAAGAAAAAATCGCGCGCGGTCCGTGGCCCGTTTGGTATGGTATTGTTCCGGCATTCGCCTGATATTGATCGGAGAAACAACGGAAATCTACCAATCAGAGCAGCTGACCTTTAGAATTCTGGCCCAGACAGCGACAGAACTTGACCTAGCTATCTGGCTGGTGTCGAAAATCCTGCCACCGCCGGGACTCACACCCAGGACCTCCTGGTCAGAGGTTGATGCCCTGATCCACCTTCCCTGATGCACTGCTAGGCTCCAGTGCTGCACCCAATAAGCGTTCAGAGCTTACGAGGCGCGCACGACCGGAAAATTAAATGAGTAAATCAGAGTTGCAGTAGACCCAATTGTAACGTTGAAGTTGGAAATTTTCTTTCTTTCTGAAAAAGTCTTTTTCAACCTTAAGACCTTCCATTTATTTTTCTCAAGAATCATAATACTTTGCCATTTCGTTTCTTAATTGTTCCCCGAAATTGTTTCGTTTGTAGGAAGCCGACAGTTAAGTCACGTGATCTCTGATGTATCAGGCCTGCGCTGGCGGGCGGATATTCTTAAACTATCTTAGACTCCCCTCTATCTTTGTGTCAGGTATCCTCCCAATATCCAACGACAATGTATAGCTGATAAAACGCTCTATTATTCCATATCCTCTTGTGTTTATTTATCTACAAGGTTTTAGATATTCGTTTGATAAGGAAGAAACTTACGTTTTAGCAGTTACGAAGGGTGAAATCAAATTTCTTGACACCGCGCAATGTAATATTTGGACAGCATGTCCTAAATAAAGCTCAATTCAGTCTGCTTGTTCAAAGCTGGGCTGCAACGGCTTCTTATGAACGTACGGCAATAGGGGACTACCCAATTTTCTGCGATTCTACGAACTTGCGAGCAGCAAAATACGAAATTGCGAACCATGTATTGGTACACTAACACTGAAATAATTGTATGGAGTACTTAGGTTTCGTAAAGACTGCAATTTCAGTTAGAAACGTGTTTGAGACAACTTCCTTGACAAGTAATGTCCTTTAGTTTGCTATTACAATTAATTATATTGTTATAGTATAATTAAGCGAATAATCACATAGGGACTCTTTCCATGTTTACAATTCCCTTGCAAGGGAATTGTAGTCCGCGAGTGTTCATTTGATGCATGGCTAGTTATTCCCTTCCCTTCTCCAACCGGAGAAGAGAATTTTATCTTGAAGTCTTCTCTAGATTATATAACATTATCAACACCAACTTCTCATTATAACAGGAGCTGATCTACAGACGAATTTTGGGGTGGTATATATAAAAATTTGAAGATTTGTGTGTGTGTGTGTGTGTGTATAATATATACACATTATGTAGAATACTGCGAAATGATTTTATTAGTTTAAATTATTGTTGAAAGGTATTTTTGTTGAAAGTTTCGTGAGAAGTTAAAATTAATAGTTGCTGGTTTTTCTTGGGGGGGGGGGGGATATTCCCCTCATTTCCTTCTCCTTGGATTCGCGCCTGAGTATAAGAATATTTTGCATATGAGAAACAACTGAAGTCATCAGAATCCAATGTGCACGAAACACATGTTGCGTTGCTCGCATAGCTCATAGTCTGGCATTACTATGTGCTGGACTTGCTTCTTGTAAACTTAATGTCCACAAGAATACTGGAGTTGGCTCAGGGGTAAGGCGTTGGCTTTTTTGTTCTGAAGGACCCAGGTTCGAATCCCATTGATTGGGATTCTTATCTGGCGATATCCATTCAGGGCGGCTCTAAGATAGACTCGGCCTTTTTTTTCCAAGTGAGTACTACGCTCTTTTCTGGTAGTAAAGGGGAACGGAGCGTTGTGCTGGAAACACAATCTACTTCTTGTGCAACAACGGCCTGTCTACAATTGCTCAAGCGAGCTTTTTTTTTACCTTCTATCGACTTGGACACTGTTGAACGACTTGGAAACTCTTTACATTACCTGCATTATAATAAATATACAATTGGGAACTAAACAATTACCATCCAAATGAAAAGTCAACGATATGAGTAATCAATCAAATAATATTAGAAAGGAGAGAAATGCCACAACAGAAATGAAATTATAGTACGGAACAAATTCCTCCACCACAACAATTTATATTGGTGTGGTCGTTCGACCGGTCAGTTAAGTACCCCCCAAAATACGCGAAAGTTAAATATCTGTTGTTCAAAGTCGTAAGGACAAATTTGGCCTTTAACGGCCTAATTTTTTGATGTAATAATTTTTAATTGGTAGGCTCTTATGGAAAAACTTTCGAGGGCGTAGGTTTCTTTAAGTTATTGAAGAAGTTATACGGTGAAAGTACCTTTTATTTTTTTCAGTTCATAGTAAATGTTTTGAGAAATAGGTCTTATTAAATGTAATACAGGGTCCGCGGTCAAAATCCGGACAAAATTAGATTTGAATCTCCCGCGCTTTTATGCCACCTAAAGGATGTTCGCGATTGTTACATAATATCGTATACCCATTCTACTAAGCAGACATAACTTCAAAAACCCAGTCGCAATTGTTGAGACAAAGCAAGAATACAATCGAAGAAGCAAGCCGATAAATTGAAAGTGTTTCCGCGCTCGGTCGCTCAGCGACGGAAGATTATCAGCTTCTTCGGATATCGAGATCGACAGTGGTATGATGTCGTGGCAAAAATACAAGGAAGAGCGGAAGAAGGTCAGAGGAAGGTCTCCTAACACCCGGCGAGAAAAAGTGCACTCGAAGGAGCGCGTTAGTCAGGACGCCAGAAGTCATTCAACGCCGTTCAAGAACTGATTTTTGAGGATCCAGGACAATCGATCCGAAAAATTGCCGTCCGCTTTTGTCGGAAATAAGTGAGACAATATTGCGTCAGATTGTCCAGGAAGACCTCCGTTACAAGTCCTACCACCATCAAAGTTCGACAGATGCTTTCGAAGCCGCCAGGACGAGAAGATTGAACGGTGCAATCTTTCTTTTCTGCTCCTTACGGAAAAGGCGGCTTGCGGACGAATCAGATTTTTTCCGACGAGAAAAATTTTATACGGTAGACACAAAAATTAATCGAAGAAATGGGACCGCTGGCTGCCCGGCACCCTGAGGATGTCCCTGGGCTATCGCAGAACAAAATTTCCGGGCCAATGTGGCACGTGCTAGGAGTTGTTTCGTCCGAAAGGTGATGTTTATGCCACCTCATTTTCTTCCAAAAAGGGAAAATGTGACCAAGGAGGTGTTTATGTGAATGTGCTTACTAACGTTGTGAAGCCAGGTGGATGGACAACGTAGCATTTGGAGCCATAATGTTGTTCCAGCGCAAGACGGTGCGCCCGCCCCATACGAGTCATTTGGCCTGCAGAATGGTTATCGGACAATATCGGACTGTTTTCGGGTCGAAGGAATTCTGGGCCTCCCAACAGCCCAGACCTTTAAATCCGTTGGATTATTTATTATGAGCGTGGTTGAGAGAGGACAAACAAGTCGAGACACCCCCCGAACGTAGCATTCTCTCCGCGCGTCGCCTATTGAAGCAGCATCGCCGAAATTGGACCGTAATGCCTTGCAGCCGTGCCTGCGAGCGGTTTCAGAACCCAGATTGAGCGGCTCGTTTCAAGCAAGTGGGGGATATATAGAATAAATTTATTCCATATGATCCTATACATTTACGTGGTAAAAACATTTTGTTTAATTTCATTTTTACAACCAAAAAATATAGTGTAAAGAAAAATGTTCAATTTGTCCGGATTTTGGCCGTGCACCCTGTATATACCTCACCGGGCATTCTGATAAAAACCGGCTGCGAAATTCATCGCAACCAGAAGTTCTGGCTCTCGGCCTAGAAGTTATGCTGTACATGCTAACATGCTACTTTTAGCACAGTTTTACTTCGGTTATGATTGAAATACACTCTAACTTAAAATTTTGTGTCACATACTACCCCACACTATTTGTCAATAATTCACTCTAAATGTAAACAATGTGGACTGATATTGAAGCCAAAAAGAAAGAAAAGTGCGGAAGTCAAAAACAACCTAACCTATACAGTGAGCTCCAATGTTGAGATTACTCAACGGTCTCTAGAAAGACAATTTACACTAGGATTT
This sequence comes from Gryllus bimaculatus, assembly GCA_017312745.1. Lineage (NCBI taxonomy): Eukaryota > Metazoa > Arthropoda > Insecta > Orthoptera > Gryllidae > Gryllus > Gryllus bimaculatus. Next base: position 782,180 of record BOPP01000102.1, read on the forward strand.
ATTTAACTGTGCACTTGTAAATAAATCAGCTGTTCACGGTTTTATCCAATCGGGAGCTTGAATGTCCCCACAATGACGTCACTGTAGCGACATTTGAGCTCCCGATTGGATGAAACTGCAACAGCTGACTTACGCCAAGTGTACGATTAAATAAATAGTACTATAGTGTAAAATCAAGATGGCGTTGGATCACTGAACTTGTATTAGTATACTAGTGTTGCCAATTTAAGGAAATGAAAAATCATACGAAAGATTAAATTTAATATTAAACATTGTTTTATAGAGCAACAATTTCACATTTCTCTTTTAACTATTGCAAAATAATTATTGAAATGATCCATTCGCATTTACGAGGAGTTATGGTTAATATATAGATGTAATAAATGGTTGTCTGGCACGAACAATACCATCGCAATTAAATGAGATTGGAATAAACCGCGATGTAATGTATCTTACAAGTAAGCAATAACAATCAACATTAGACGTGAAGTAACTAAAAACAAATACACGCACAATTATGAAAACAATAACCCAAATCACTCGCAGCAAGGGCAAACGCTCACAGTCCAAATGCATGATTTAATTGTAGGAGGAAGAATCTCAGGAATTCTTTATATTCGCGTTGCAATTGACATGCCACTATTCGTATTATTACGGTATGTATTGCGTATTTCTGAGAATGTTGGCAACAACAATTGCCAACACAAAAAGAAACGAAAATACCCTTTATCATTTGTAAACACACTGTAATCCATGCGTTAGTAACATTTTTCATAAGTTGTGTTTAAATCCCAGTTTTAAGTTGACCAAACCAGTAACATACAACCTGTTTGGAGAATTGTATTTCATACAAACTTTGTCATAGTTAACTTATTTGACATAATTTTATTTATATAAACTATGAATAACACTTTGTTGAAGAGAATACTCTTGCCAACTGTCATGTGTCTGCTGCATTGATGTTAGTCAATATCCAAAAATAACAATTGCAAATGTATTCGCTTTGTCGCTACGTGTTTGGGTGTACTCTTCTTAATTTTTTATTGTACTAAATGCTCTTGGATAAATAAGAATTTGGAATCTTTATCCAGCAAAGTAGTACTTTAAGATTAATAAAAAAAGTTTCATTGTTGCTTCGTTTCTAGTTGTTGACTGTCTTATAACGTTAATAGAACTGAGCTACAGTTGCTGTGTAATCAAGTTTCGGCAGAGACATGCCCGTAGAAATCGGTCAACTTATAATTAATTTTGTGGTCACAATGTTAATGGATTGCGTATCTACATTAGGTACTGCTTTCGTGTGCTTTGTATTGTTGATAACTGTCGATAACAATCTTGTATGGAAGATTTTGACAAACTAACTTTGTGACAAACTATGGTAAGCATAACATTTGTTTTCCTTTTTTCCATTTCAGATTAATATATTCCTGTACACGGAAATTCAATTTTCAACCGCATATGTGCATGTATGTTTATTTACAAATTTCAGAGTATACTTTATTTATATCTATAATTTAAAAGTGTTTTGTAAAACTGTAATGCTGTATTATCACGAATGGAACTTCTCAATGATCTAACGTAATTACTGATGTACAAATACTGATAAAATGAAGAGGAGTTTATAGTTTTTGTTGTTAGTACATTTCCTTGATTATGGGAATTCCTATTTAATAGGCACAAGGTATATTATACCATTACTACATTAAGTGCATCGGTATTGTGAATTATTGATAGATCAGTATTTGCATGTACTGACTCATTATTTCAAAAATGAAAATTGTGAACATTTATTATCTCAGAAAATTCTGTATTAGCTAGTTTTCAATCATTTCTTCATATTAAAGTAGAGTAAACAAACCTATTCTAACATATAACCTACTTTAAATGTAATTTAAAAATGAATTATCCAAAGACTATTGTAATGTAGAGGGTTGTGATATTAATATGAGTAATTATTAAATTATTTTAATTGTAAAAGGTTTATACCTTGATTTACTCGTAGTGGCACTTCAAGGTCACGAGCTGAACGGAGAGGGGGATTCTGTCACCCAATCAAGGAGCTTTGTTACGGCTTGAATTTTTGGTATTGGAGCTCCCGATTACATGACTGTCTCCCTCTCCTTCTAGCTCGCGACCTTGAAGTATCACTATGTGTAAATTGGAGTATATCTTGCATCCCGTTTTTCTGAAAGCACATCGGACTTCAGAAATGATATGTTGAATATCTGAATGTTCTCAGTATCTGATGATTGAATTAACGGTTTTATTATATAATGTATCACGGAAATAACTAACCGATTTAAGAACGAAACTTCCAGTTCTACATTTGGAAACAATCTCCGTGAAGTAAAGCAATCACACTGTGAGATAATAATACTGTGACCACTATTGAGTTCTAAGCATTTCTTTACTTTCACTCGGTTCTGCGAAATATTGAACGAACTTTGTCGTTGCTACAAAGACGGGCTTTCCAGCTAGACGATGGATAATGAATATCCTGGAATAGAAAAAAATGCTAAAGTAAGTTTCTGAAATCTACGAATCATAATGATGTTGAATGTTAACACTATTTGAAACGATTCGCTTTTAAAATAGCATTTGTGATGAAAATTGATAACTGAAATTTTGACAGCAGTTTCATTTACCTAATATTTATAAAAAGGGTTTTAATTGTTATTTTTCCATTCACGTGTGTTATCCATAGCAACGCGAGAAAGGAATTTTTTACACAGGCCCTAGCAAAAGCGGTTACTTTTAAAATATACAAAGATTGCTAAAAGATCAATTTTTAGCACTAGTGATGAAAGTGAGATGACGCTCTAATGTTCTTGTAAAACTTTGAATACAACAAAGAAAACAAAATACTTTCGTCTGATCGCATTAGCTACTGCTGACTTAAAGTAACACAGTGATTTATTTGTACCCTTTAATTAATAGAAAATGAATAACATTAAGGCTGTCTGAAAGATAGTGAATGATACACGTGGTAAAAGTGATTTTATTTTCCTTGTAGAATTATGTCACTCGGCCTATCATTCTCGCGTCGCGGTATTTCCTATTCGCAAAATTTTAAAAAAATGTTACATTGACCACTCGTATAATAACTAAATCTCATGTTTTCTTGCTTTGCTATGGATAACACATCACGTATGGCTTCTTTAAACGTCGAAAAAAATGAAACTTTAGAACATTCAGGTAAAAATGTGTTTGTTTTTGCAAGTGGCGGTCCTTGTCTCCCAAGAATATGCTTCACGCTACGACAATACCTTGGGGTAGATGGATAGATGGGGTAGAAATTCCAGATCTCAAGGAAACTTGTGGTAGCCCTGAAATACACAGGGGGGGGTGCCACAGCACCTCAATTAAAAATTCGAATGATAAGTTCTTGACATAAGAAAGAAAGAAAGTATAAATACATAAGTGTTATTTACTTATTTTCAACTCAATTAATTCAGGAAATCGAAAAGATTACTCAATACATGACGAGTACACATCTTCCTTATGTTCTGCACAAATATATATTTTTCATTTGTCACAAAAATATTTTGTTTTTGTATCCTTTATTCTTGGACATACACCGTACCTTGCTTGTTTTGGCAGACCTTTTCTTATATCTGTAGTGATTTCAGGCGATGTTTGATTTCCAAATTTTGCACGTGCTAATAAACAAATAGAGTGCTACAGCATCCCAATCAATAAAAAAAATAAAGTTGTAAAAGGACATGTACAGGCGCGAAGGTAACCTACTCAAATGAGAATAAACGGAGTGTGACGAAAAAAGCTCAACCCCAGCGTGACTAGCATCAATACAAGGAACGTCTGGGGTGCCTTGGCACCCGTCTGTGTATTCTAGGGTTGCACTCTCCACTCGTCCAACATCACCCCATGCGTCACAAAGCTTCTCTGATTTTTGACGACAGATAAAAAAGAGTCACTATTCATCGTCACGTACGAGTGGTGATTGAAGCCTGGAAGTGTTTCTGGAACTTCCTAAAAATGCGACGGGTCGTATTCCTGTCGTGGAGACCTTGTTGGTGGTCGAAATTTGAGTGCTTTTGCGTTTCCTTCTTGAAGGTGCAGAGGTCGCATTTGTGTATTTTCCATTTTGAATCCTTATAAATCGATTGTTGCTAGAGTCTTTGGAGAACAAGAGCCCTCGGAAGCCATTCACTTCCTTTCTGGCAGACCACTAGACATGCGAATGTTAGGAAAACGATCCCTTTCCTTCTTTCTGGTACAGGCCAATTCAAGTGCCGAGTCTGGGGGCATTCCATTTTATGTATCATTCACCGCGAAACCGTATATCATAAATGCAGAATACGTAGAAGCATTTTGAGCTTCTTATGAGGCGACGATCGCAGCCCTCCTAATGCAATTAATTTGCTCGAGGTCACCACCTCAACCCTTGCAGCTGGTGGACGGCTATGCGCGTCGCTGTTGGCGGTTTGCGTGAGGACGGTTGGGGACGGTGAAGGCCCTTGCAGCGCCCCTGGGCTGCAGCCCGGCCCCCAACTTCGGCCTGACGCCGGTGTTGGGTCGCTTTCCTCCTCATACTGCATGCACGAAGACGGGTTGTGTATTAGTAGCCTAATAGTACGTGTTTCAATGCACAGGCTCCCCTACCATCTAACTCCCGGAGCATACCTTTTTTAAAGGAGAATCACCTGCTAAATACACCTCTACGTGGTCCACTTCTGTGCATTTCGCTCTGGCGAAGGTCGGAACGGTGGCAACCATTTCGAGGACGCAGCGCCTCCTGGAGAGAGAAAAAAAGGGGGGGGGGGAAATTCCTTGTCCAGAACTCTAGTGCAGCTTTCAGCTCGTTTACACACTCCACCGCCGCGCTCTTGTACTCCTCACCACTTGTATCTCCCACCAGTGTGGCCTCGCCCCCGCTGGGACAAGCTCTAAGCTCCCGAATGGTCTCCTGAAACGTGTGGTGGTGTAGTGAATGTGAGTGTCTGTGTAAGTAAGGGGGTGAGAATACAACAAGGAAGAGGAAGGAGAGATCGTGCACGGTCCACGGCCCTTTCGTTAGGGTGCTACTCCGGGATGCGCCTGATGTTGATCGGAGAAAGCACGGAAAATTACCCGTCAGAGCAGCCGGCCGCTTGAATTCTCCTCCAGGCAGCGGCTGAACTCGACCCGGCCTTTGAAGCTAGTGTCAAAAATCCCGCCACCGTTAGGACTACACCCCTAGGGTCTACCGTTCAGAGACTGTACGGTGACATCAGTTGATGCCCTAAGCCAGTTAGGACGAAGGTGGAGGGCGCGCAGGGCCACAGCGAACGAAACGCAAATGCGCCGTGGTGCGAACGGAGGCCTGTGGGAGTGGTAGAGGAGATCCGCTTCGCGCGCAGAGGCTCGTGCCGGGTCGGGTGGGGGTGGGGGATCTTCCGCCTGCCCGACCCGCTCACGCCAAGTCGCCAGCGCTAAATATTGATTAGGCCCCGCGCCGCCCCCCCTTCCCCCGACCGGCTTGCGTAACAGACACTCGACGCGAGTGCCAGCCACCCCCACCCCGCCCCCGCGCCACGGCCTCGGCCGTCACCAGCGCACGTGGCTCACGTCGGAGGAGACTTCTCGCTCCCACCCCCCACTTGTCCTATTGTGTTAAGTGCAGCGATCGCTTGCCGTAACGAAAATTGCAGTAGGTATCGTTTTAGTCTTTGCATTACCCCCAATGTCTTCAACGTTTTTAAGAATTTTATGATTTTACAGTCAATTCAAGCTCAAAGATGAATGAAAATCAAAATGACCCTTCACTATTTTCGAAGTATCGCAGTTATGCCTTGAGTACTGCAATGGTGCTTTTTTTTTTTTTTTTTTTTTTTTTTTTTTTTTTTTTTTTTTTTTTTTTTTTTTTTTTTTTGGAATGTAAAACTTTTGTTATTGTGCGGATTAAGAAAATTAAGCTTTTTGTTCGTCGTTCGTTTTATTTTGTTAAAATTTGTCTTCGTGGAGCTTACAATTCAATGCAAACGTCTCACCGAAGGAAATGTCGTTGCTCCTCTTTATAAATCTTTGATTATCGGAGCATTTGTCGCCAAAATGCCTAAGAGATCTTTGCGTTCAGTATAATGATGAAGTATTTGTGCAGGTGTCACGAATCACCTTGTATATTTAGGATTACTTTTTTCCCGAATGATGTCAGATTCTCTCCCGCGACTCCTTTCACATGTTGCGCAATTTCAAATCAACCTCTCCGCCAGTGCCTCTCCTTCCCTCTACTCTAGGCTACTGCTGCATGTGTTGAGAGGTCTCCCTCTTCCCGGAGACTTAAGCAGCATGCCGAACGCAGCTTTCAACGTGACCCCCCCCCCCCTCCTCGACACGGCAATCGCCCGATTGCATCCCTCTCCAACTTTCCAGTTCGTCCTTTCGTGTTTTTTAAATATATTATTATTATTATTATTATTATTATTATTATTATTAACCTTCGAAGGAGGCGCAATTCCATTGCACCTCGACCTCTGTTACGGGAGGGACGAAGCAAAGGTGAGACGCCTGTATTCGAGAGCACACAACGAAAAATAAATTCTTGCATTAGTGAAGAGAGAACTTCCTACGAACACTGTAAACATGGCAGGATTAAATGCGTTGCCATCAGTTTCAGTGAATAACATTTAACACAAAAAACAGTACAGTTCAATTTGAAATTAACAATCTTTTCTTTTTTTCTTTCGACGTTAGGAGAGTTCTCGGAATGCAAAAGTGAAGAGGTGATGTTCATGCACAGAACGTCGAGTAGCTCTCTCACGAGGGAAGCCGGCAATCCCGTCGCGATAACATCCGGGATGCGATCGGCTGCGATGCTGTGGATTTTTGGAGGGGAGGAGTGCGGGCTGCAACCGACCGGTGCGATAGCTCCGCCCCTCCTCCTCCTCCTCCTCCTCCGCATTCGTGTCCCAGAGTCGCACCTCTTGCACAACGTCTGTTGCTGTCGGGGCCGCTGGGCCAGTGGCCAGTCGCGCGCACGCGGTCGCCGAGGGTGGAGAGCGATGGCTGCGGCGCGCTGGCGCTCCTCGCCCGACCTCTCGGCCCAGGCCGGGCTCCTGCGCACCACGCGCCGCCGCCTGCGCTGGCGGGACCTCGCGGTAGGTGCAGCGGGACGCGCAAACGCACCGATGAATCGGTCGCGTTGTCCGGGCTAACTAACGGACATTCGGAGAGGAAGCACGTCCGCGGTATCGAGCCGCTATGCCAAAGAACCAGCCGCCGGTGAGCGTTGCGTTGGGCCACGACCCAGCAGCCCGGAAAACGTGAACGGAATTCATACGGGCCGTGTGAGCCTACGCTACTTTACAAAGAAATATCATTCGGAAACCTGCCGTCGTTGCTTTCTTTTATTTACCCCCATTTTTTTCTTCTTTCTTCTCCAGAGTTGGTTGAGGTCGCATGTGGTTCATATGTTAAGTTGTAGCTGCCGAACTAAACTAGCCACTCTATGAAATGACTAATATCCGAATTTCTTCAAGGGGCATCGTATAGTGTGATACATGAATCGACCTCAGAAGGTTATCGCATGCCTGTGTGTCTGAACTGTAATCATCTTACCTGATGGCAGACCAGGGCTGTACAAATTGATCTTTCAAGAGCCAAAAATGAGTGGAAAATTGTAATTCTCATGTGCGTTTTAGTAATTTGTAATTTGTTTCGGCAGCTAATAGTGTATGAACTTCATGTGAGCTCAACTATCATTAGGAAAAAATCAAGGCATGGCACTTCAGGCAATTTTCTTGTTAAGAGTACCGATACTGGCGACAAATGATTAGAAGTGCATGAAAATGATATGGTGTGGAGCTTGAAGTTCCGCTAGTCATTTCGTTCTGTCAATTCATGGTAGCGCAAGACCAATGCGCTTTTTGTTCCTCGCTAGAAAGAAGAAATGCACATATTTCCTCCAGTCCTGAAGGGAAACCATGTCAGAGGCAGTCGAGGAAGAAGGAACACGCGAATAGGGTTGTCGTTATTGTATCGCATTGTATTGCATGTCTTGGAAGGCGAGAACGTGTTTCGTTGCCAAAAACTGCAGCGTTGATATTGGTTACACAATATGATTTTTCGGAGTTGACGATAACAACTGCTGGATGTGGGACGAGTGTCATCTCGTGCGTCGCCTCTGAGTGGCTTCCGATGAGAGTAACGGAAGACGCTTCGCTCTTCTTTTTCTGCGACCCAGCGTCTGTCTGCATTGTGTTTCAGGACCGCAAATCATTGTTTTCTGCCTTATTATACGGTTGTAATTCATTCCAACTCCCGCTTCAGAGACGATCGGTCATTTCCAGAATCCACTTGTGTAAATGTACGTTTCTACTTCCCGATGTGCGCAGAAATTGAAAAAGAACATCCAACCTCCAGTCATGTGGAAGGTGTTTGTGGTTTTGTTAGATACCCAGAAACTCGTGAAAGAAACATCAGCGAATCTATTTTGGTTTTGACTAAAAATGTAAAGATTTTGTTTTCTTTATACTGTTTTCATTCTCAAACTGCTTGTACCGATACCTAGCAGATGTCATGAGACAGTAAGACTCTACGGAACAAGCCGCGCGCCATTCAATATTAGCTGTTTACATGTGGTATGGAACATCTTTTTTTTATATTCTCGCTATGTTGAAAACTGTGCTACAGTTTTGGCACTATACCATGGTATTGCAGTATTTAGACCACTGATTTCTTTTGTTTAAAATATTAATTTATTGTAGTGTTCGAGGAGTGGAAATATCATGTTCTCGAGCAGTGCGTGCGCTGTTGTCTGGAAGCCCGTTTCGCGTGCTTTCGTCGAGCGTGATTTCGAGCAGCTGCCGGCCACCTCGTGACAATCGCGTTTGTATGTGTGTGCGCAGCCGCCGGAGAACGAGCTGCAGAAGGGCTGCGCCGGCGCGGGCGCGGGCGCGCTGTCGGAGCACCAGCTGCGCGTGCAGAGGTCGCTGCAGCGCCTGCACGTCCCCGACTGGTACAAGCACTCGGCGCTGGCGGCGCCGGGCTTCCTGCTGCGCCGCTCCTCGGCCGACGCGCACCACTGGCCAGGTCTGTACGCTCCTCATCGATCATTCTCCTTTTTATTTATTTATTCATTTTCTTCTTGCTCGACAGTTCTGCATTTCGGAGATTTGTACATTTTTATTTTTAATACATAGCATTTCGGCACACAACCTCTCACTCTTGTATCTTACTACTAGTTAATTTACATCCATACTTATATTTTCAACATATCTCAACAATTTACTCACAATACTCAAATGTTTACTGTACAATATTAATTCATAAATCTAGATACTCTCTACACATACATTCAAAAAATATCTTAATATTGAAGTCAAACATGTTTACATTTTTATTTTTAACATGTATTCTTATAGCGGATATTTATTTTTCGTGGGGGTTTTAACGTTTCTTTCGGATATTGTGAATGTATATGAATCATCGTTAGTGATTCCGGGCGCGTCAACTGCTGAGGGGTCGTCCGTAAATTACGTAACGCTAAAGAGGGGGGAGGGGGTCTGAGGCAGCGTTACGCTGCGTTATATAGAGGAAGTGGGGTATTAGTTAAATGTTACGTAGCATTGATATTTATTTTTTTTACAATTTTCAACCTTTTGATTAAATAATTCCTTTTTTCCTAAAACAAAATATTAACTAATTAATTTGTTTTTAAAACATAAATGAACTAAAGATATTAGTTGTTACAATAAATGCAAATATTTTTTCTACTTTTTTAATCTGTTAGATTACAAAGAAAATATTACAAATTTATAAGAAATTTATTCGAGAATTCATTTCAATTGGGGCTGTAGACACGCTCCTGCGCCAACCATGACGGCATGTGCACAGCTCGTGATGAACCACTTCTCGCTCAAGCGTTCCTCCTTCACTCACAACTTGCCCCAATCTTATTGTGAGGTGCAGCCACGATCCCTAACTAATTTCTACTTTTATTATCATTATTTTAGTATACAACACGAATAAAATAAATTCAAATTGTTTTTACAGTAATGTAATATACTTTCACTTCTTGCATTTACGGGGTGTGTGTGTGACATGCGTTACGTAATTATTTTGGGAGGTTCAAGGGTGCGTTAAAAGAGTAGAGAGGGGGTATTGAAAATTCTCCAAATTTGCGTTACGTCATTTTCGGACGGCCCTAAGGTCGTTAGACCCGTAAGTGTAGTGGATACCCCCCGGGATGCGGCGGTGGTCTTCGCCCGCTGGACGCTGATGTCCAGTGCCGATCTACCGTTGGCTAGCGGGGTTTTCCTCAACCAGGTATCTCCCACCAGCGGGGCACTGCACGACTGGTCTCGCGGAAAATGTGATAGTATAAGTGTATGTATGAGGTGAGGATAGGGCATAGAAAGGAAAGATCGCGCGCAGCCGTGGCCCGTTTGTTGGGGTAATACTCCAGCATTCGCCTGGTGTTGATTACAGAAACCATCGATCAGAGCAGGCGGCCGCTAGAGGTCTCCTCCAGACAGCGACTGAATTTGACTTTGCGTTGACAAGCTAGTGTCGAAAACCGTTGGGACTCGAGTTCAACATCAGTTGATGCCCTGAGGCACCTCCCGCGGTCAGAACTCTCGTATTCCTCGCGTGGGCTACCACCTCACACCATCTCTTGTTCTGCCAGGAGGATTTCTCCCCGGGGTGGTCACCTAAGCTTTTCGCCTTTATCGCCTTAAATGTACGAAGTAAACAATTGAAAATCATTCATTTTATAAGGTCAAATAAAGATATTGTAATTTTCAGTAGGTGCTGTTAATGTATTTTGCTGCATCTCTCTATTAATAAAATTATTCATTGTGAAGTTCTATTTAATTTTGACATCATCGGAAGTAGTGAACCAAAACTGTTAGTACCCAGAAGTTCACTATAACCGGAGTCGACGGAATAATGTGTTGGTGTCGGTTGCAGGGCTGGCGAGCAAGACGACGTCGCTGTCGTCGCTGGGCGGGCAGAGCGTGAGCGGCGCCACGAGCGCCGCCGTCTCCCCTTCGCCCTCCTCCGCCTCCGCCTACGCGTCCGCCTACGCGGCGCACCTGGGCGCCACCTCCACGCCCCATGGCCACTCACCCACAGGTAACACAGGACACACCCAGCGTGGGGGGAAAACCGGGGTGGGCTAGTCCGGGGCTCCGATTTTCGCTCGTTCTGCGCAGCACTAGTTTGCGTTTCGGACCACGCGACCGCAAAACGGCGACTTTGTTTATGAAGCCAGGCCAGACGCTGGACGCCATGTCGAATGGAGAGCGAGAAGTGTTGAGAAACATTTTGAAAGTGGCATGAAGTGACAATTTGCAAACGGTGACCAACCAAAAATAACACGATGAAGGTGTGGAAGGTGCAGAATTTAAAATAAATGCTTCATATTCCTGTTTCAATGGCTTGTAATAAGGTGATAATTTTGATGCATTTGCTGCATTTAAAAAATCCGCTAATGGTGACGCAAGATAATACCTGAAGCTCATTGGCTGAAGTCGGATTGATGTTTACAAACACATATTTTAATAATTATGAATTTGGCATTTAGTCCGTCCGACTTAGCCGACCAACTAACGCCCCCATGCCTAGGCCTAATTTAATTCCCACGTATGGGAGAAGAGAGACATGTGTCAAACACGACGTATTCCCTTCACCTAAACTAGTAAACTCTGCCTACCTGAGCTTTCCGTCAGCTACGGAAACTGAGGCTATTTTAAAGGAAAACTACAACTCTGTTTTCGCCTCGACCGGAAAACGAACCCGTGACCACATCTCGCTCTGCTCATGAACCATTCTAGAGGCTTGTTTTAATAAAATATCGACCAAAAACCATCGGTGTTTTAAAACTTCTAACATTAAATTCGGGCGCAACAAAATTTAATTTGTCAGTGGCCCAGCTTATTAATTTTTAATTAAGATTTACGTGAAAACAAAGTTTAAAAATGCCTCTCCACGTGTGAAATACGAGGAAGGACGTAGAAAATATCAAGGCGTTGGGGTCATCTCGGGCGAGAGTTTTGTTCGAAGAAGGTAGTACAAACAGAGTTCGTTTGGATCAAACCCATAAACTAACATTGGGACCATCCGTTATTATTTCATATTTTAACTTTTACAAAATTTTGATGATGGAAGTTTTTCACCACAAAACATGTGTTAAAAAACATAGGCATTAATACCCGCGTATTTATGTTTTGAAAACATCGACATCGTAGTCGCATCACATATTCTCGCTCTTATATATCAACGACACCGAGGTAAATGGTGCTACGTCGCAGAGCAGAAAAGTCTCCATCTTTCTTTTTCCAAATTCACTTCACATTCAATTCATTTAAATACCATTGTAGCAGTGTTTTTCAATTCAGTAGATATTTCTTTTGTGAAAAATATTATTAGGGTTTTAAGGCTCCTACAATTTTAGATTATAGATCATGCACTCCAAAATAGAGCTTCAAAGATAAAGGTTCATAAACATTTTAGTGTTTATTTGACAATCCTGTCTGAAAAAGGAACATTTGATTTGATTCATTTTTGTCAAAAGTATTGAGTCGTATGGGGAGAAATACAATGTGCGCACATTTCCTTGAACTGCAGTATCTCTTCCCCGCCCTTTTACCATAGTGAAATGGTGAATAAAAGATTCAATATACCGAACCATAAATAAGGTAGATGTTGAATGTGAAAGAGTATAAAAACATTGAAATGCGTAATGTTCTTCGTGTTTTATGTGTTTGTTTTTAACATTTACCAGTCTTCATTTGAAAACCCATAAACAAAAGGCGACATACGTAATGTGCTTTAAAAGTTCTTTCAATCCTATAAGTGGCATTTTCAGATAATTTTTCTTAGACAAAATCTGTCAAAATTATTACCGTTTTGTTAATATACGTTCATTATTGTGCTGCATGTCATTATATTCAACATTTGTTAATTTTATGTGGATTTGTAATTACACAAAGATCGCCATTAATTACAAAATGTTCTAAAGTTCATGAAACGAAAGCAAATTTTCTCTTTGGTTTATCACGAATACAGCTAAACATTTTTTTGTCTGTAAGCTTTTCATTTCTTAATACTTTTCATTTTTCAACTACAATAGTTTTAAAGTAAAAACTCTTAAATTAGTTTAGACTGTTGTGATACAATAAAAACGGAAAAGCGGAGAAAAGAAACAAAACACACACACACACACACACACACACACACACACAAACAAGTAAGCAATATGAAAGCTCTGAATCGCGCTAAGGGGAATGTGTAAGTCGTGCACTTTTTCTTGATACTCGAGATCACACCAAGGTGCATTGAGATTCGAACAGTTTAGCTTGTAAAACTCGCATGGACCTTGCTAATTCGAGTATGAAAAAAAAGTGCGTGAGTATACAACGAATGGAATAAGGTCTTGGTGACGCCATTGCGTAACATGGCCATCCTCACACGGAGCCACTTCGCAGCACCACCGAGATGTGCTGGGCCCCTTCACACACAGCCACCGACCAGCGCCTCTGTGAGAAAGGAATTCACGGCCGCTAGCGGCGCCTTCGTGAGAACGTTCGAACTATCGTTTTCACGAAGGTGCCGCCGCAAAGCATCAGCTTGTTAACAGCTGAGCTCAGTGGCGCTTCCGAGTGGCCTAGTGTGAAGGCTGCCATTTAAACGTGTTGTGCTGGGGAGGAAGCGCTGCACTGGTGAAGGAGACTGCACCTCTTAAGTGCCGCAGCAGCTCAATACACCGCTCGTGTGAATCCCCATTTAAAGCAATGCTTTGCCAGAAAAAGTGCCACTCGGAAACACTGCCGACATGGCTCCGTGTGAAGGGGTCAAAAACCACAGCGAATGAGTAACTTGAACATTCGCACTGTTGCCACGGGCAAATGCCCTGCGCAACGGGCAACGCATGTGCCGATCAGCGTTGCAAGCGTGGAGAGAAAGCGGTTAACAATGCGCGTGCGTTTGCAGGCCAGCCGCTGCTGAGCCCTAGCCCCATCCCGCACGGAGGTGGTGGGAGCGGCGGAGGTGCGTTCTCCCGCTGGTCCACGTCGCGCCTGTGCGGGGGCTCGGCCACCACGTCGGCATCCACGTCGCCCGGCGGCTCTGCGCGCTCCTCCTTCAACTACCGCCAGCCCTACCTGGGGTGGCGGTCGCAGGAGCGGCTGGCGCGGCCGCGCACCCCGGCCGAGCGCCTAGCGGCCGGCCTCTTAGCGGACAAGCAGGCGGCGGCGGTGGCGGCGGCCGTGCACCAGCACCAGCAGCAGCAGCAACAGCAACAGCAGTCCTCCGCGCCCGCCTCGTCGCCCTCGCAGCAGCCCACCTCCCCGCTCGCCCCCGCCGACCACGCCCTCGGCCTGGCCCTCGCCGCGCGCTCGCCCACCGCACCCCCCGACCACGACCACGACGACTACGACCAGGTAACCTACAATCAGTGCATCGGCCCTCAAAACTAGAGGTGCTACAACAGCACGTACGTTCTCGTGTTATTAGAGATAGTGACGTAATATTGAAATACATAATCATTTACTAAACTAAACACTTAGTTTATGTTGAAAAGTCCAATTTAAACGAAGCGGCTGTGTTTACTTCGATAGACAGGAACAAGAAATGACGGTAATCATTTCTAACTTTTACAAATGAAACAAATGGGAACCAGTGGTGCTAGAATAGCCCATATTTTCTCTCATTATTTGTAACTACACGCTTTATTTCCAGCACATCATATAGACAAGCTATGATAATTCCACTTATAAATTCAACATCCGGAAAGAAGGGCAAACCAATATATCGCGTTATAAATGCATTTGAAACTACAATATCATTAAGTACCTAATATGCATATCTGTGTATAAAGGATGTGCCATCAACTGCGGACCACTCCCATGACGTTTGAAACGGTTCACGATATCGAAGTGCAGTTTTCGCTCTACAATGTGGAATCATGGGGCAAGTATTATATGCCGTGTGGTGATTGTGGCTGTAGTTGGCGGGACAACGTGTATGTATCACGACTTTACTTTACTAACATACTAGCAACCTGTATGTTCTTCCCGACTCTAATAACAGCGTTAAGATATTAAAGCCGCCTTATCTTATCTCATCTCTCCCATCCATAACGCCGTTCAACAATGAACTTCTCAAATATCCATCTCTGTGTTGTGTGGCACGGTGGCATTATCAAATTGTCGTAATAAATAAAAGTTCGTACAAAATTATGATACTCATTTTTTTTCAATTTTCTTTTCTTATTACATTTAAATCGCATTTTTTTAAGAAAGGAAAACTTATTGGGCTAATTTCAAAGGTTTGTGTAATTTCCTGGAAAGAAAATACTTCAATACATTGAAAATACGAATTGTCGAATCGAGTAAAAATCAAATTAATTTTGGGATTTTCATTAGTACACTATAATTAAAATTCGATTAATTATTTTTCATATTCTTTTGATCGATTCGTGTTCTCCGAGGATTTTTCTCCTGGCATTGGCAGGGTACCTGTAGTTCATTAATTTCAAACAGAAATAACGATGCTTTAGCGTTTATATTTCTTGTAGTAGTCTTTTTAATATTTACTATCATGTTTTTAATAAAACTGTTTAAAGTAAAATGGAGTGACAAAGTATTTGTTATTTATACTGCCTATTTAGAAAGTATTTAGTTTTTAGCTTATTTTCGCTTTTCAAGAGCTTAATTTAGGAGCCTAAAATAGGAGATTTTTAGATCCAAAAAATACATTCTTAAAAAATGCCAAGAAAAATCATGTCTCCAGATTCAACTTAATTGATCTGCAAAGAGCAGTCAAGTTCACATCCAAATGTTATGAGCCTCTCTCAGAAGCTTGACCGTATTCCCAGGAAGGCATGTTGTTTTAGAGTAATGGGTGGCTTAAGATGTTAGCACTAATCTTTGGAGTGAGGGAGCATGGGAAGTGAAACAGCTCATACCCAGAGCTATGTTTACTGCATTACCTTATTAAGGAAGAGAAGAAGGCTGAGGTCAACATTTGAAGGGGGGAGAGAAAAAGGAATAAAGGAAGTCTATCTGTTGTGGTTTATGCTTATAATAGTCACCACCCTGCCTCCGTTGCTCTAATGAGATGCCATTCTCCAGGATGTCTCATAATTTGTCACAGAACTGTCATATGCCTAAGGCACACTCGCACTAGCAGAAGAATAGTGTGTCCAGACTGCTTGGTCTTACTTTGGTTTAAATAGTTTTAAGTACGAAAAGTAGAAGGGATGATGTTACAGATAAACTATTAAAGGGAGTCTGTTAACAGAGAAATTATCATGGCAATGCAACTTATGCAAATTATCATGGCATGGCAATTTAACTTTGTATTTCTAAAGGATAGTAGGGAAAACTATTTTTTGAATTCTTTTTTGATTTTACACAATTAAATTTATATAGATATTTAAATCAGTAGTAGGTGTAATTTCATAGCTGTCATACCGTTAATTATATAAAGATTTTAAGAAATTTATATAAAATTCTCAAAATTGATTAAACTGCAATTTAAATATTTGTATATGCAGAAGCAACTATATTATTCACATTAGGATTTTTGTAAGGATTGTAATATTTTTATAATTATATTTGTATAATTCTAGTTGTTAATAAATTCAAACACCATCAATTTTTATTTATAAATTTATTTATGTATTTATTTTTATTTTTGTTTCATAATGCCATCAGACACCACAGGTGCCAAACTTATCTGAAGTGCGCACATCCATTAAAGAGGTCACATCGGCCATTGTGCACTATGTGTCAGGAGTGAGAGATGATGGCTCTTCTGAAGCACTCACTGCTCCTCAGCGACATGATTCCAGCATCAGTCCTCGTTCTACTAGCCCCCGAGGGTCTGGTCGACTCTGCTGGGTTGAGAGTTCATTTGTTGGTTCAAGGCCATTGGATAGTCCAGAAACACCACTGTCATTGACAGGGTCTGATCCCACCACCAAAATGGGAGACTTGTATTTGGAGCTGAATAAATCACAGGGTTTCTCGCAACTGAATGGTGAGTATATGCTTCAATGATTATTGATTTTCTTGTCTGTATGCTTTTTAAAATTTACAAACCATACCCACTGAAATATTGTGACTTCAATTGCTTAGGAATTTAGTTTGGAATGCAGAATGACTCATAATTATTTAAAACTAGCTCAATGAAATTTTAAAATAACATAATTGCATGTATATCTCTTAAATCTACATTGGTTGACACCTAGATGTATGGGAAAGTTAAAAACTCTGTTGCAAATTTAAGAACAAACTTTTCTTTTAGTGGTTTCCAGTTCTTACTATTTATTTCAAAATACATAATAAATTAACTTCCTTTGTAGGTGAACCACAACTAGTTATGTAACATGGCAGGACAAAGCAGTACTCATCCATATCCAATTTGCATTAAGCACATCTATCCAACCACAACGCGAGTTTTCACCCAGTACTCCCATTCAAGTGAGAAATGTGCTTTATGGCATGGTAGCTACATCAGAGTATTAATTGGGTGCATTTAAATAAATACTTTTATGCATAGTTCATTTTATAAAAATAAATGGAGATGTTACTTGAGTAAAGTTTTAAGTTATAAATATTTTATGTGTAAGGCAGACAATAAAAATTATACATATATGCAAAGTATTTATAAACCCTCCTTACATTTTTGTTTCCAAGCCCCTCAGATTCAGATAAGGATATTTGCATTGCAATATCAATTTTAAGGTGCTTGGAGATTATTACATATTCATTTATTACTAGTTATCAATATAGATGTGTAAATAATATTGCATATTGTCAAGTTCATAATGATGTATGACACATGAAATAACTTGAAATAATAGTTGATAATTCTTTTTACAATTGCCTTAATATTCTCTGACCTTGTCTAAACTCTTTATTTTAATAATAAGAATACCTACTTTATGTAATAATAATAATGAATATTATTATTAATTTAATACATGTTCATTCTGAATGAAAACAGTTGCTGCAAAAGATATCTTCTAAAATATCTTTACTAGAATATTAGTTTCCCTGCTTGCAGAAAAGTCAGAATATGCACTTTTTTATTTTTATTCTCTATATTTGTATAATATGGAAAACAATTTTATTTGGGTTATGTTTCATAATAATTGAATAAATGTTGCAGTGTTTGTTTTTCTCCCCCACTGTCAATGTAATGTTTTAAGTAAAAAATACTTTGATCGGATTGAGTGTTGATTTCCTTAAGTGTGCACTATGTTTGGCATTTTATGTAGTTAATGTATTCATTGCCTTTAGTTTCAAGTAGATTGCACGTTTGTATGTATTATGTTAGTATTGAATGATCAGAGAAGTTGTTTCTTTAAGATTCACTGCCTAAAGAGTAAAATGTTTGTGTTATTCCCTGTGCATGCAGTTTGTGAAACTGTGAAACTGGATCTGGAAGCTTTGTCTTTAAAATAATGTCTGCTTTCTGTTCCAAGTTATTTTGTTTTTCCATATGTGTGAATTGAGAATAGAATTATGTGATTCTCTGTTGAAATATTGTTTTGCTTATCTTGTTCCTTTTGCCTTGTGGGAGAGAGAAGGAAATACCAGAACAAACAAACTTGGTTGCCCATAGCAACAGACATGGCTTCTGTATGTTGCAGTTGGGTGGGGTGGGAGAGCAGAGATGGTGCAGACATTCTGTGTTCAGTGGTTTCTATTGGAGCTTGTTAATGGGTTCATTCCTTTAGGCATTATTTAACAGAGCCTATACAAAAATCACCTTCTGGGTGAGGGTCATGAACCCATTCTGCAAATGTAGTAACTTTGTAAGGGATTTGAGATAGTGAAAAAACATAATAGACCAAATTCACATTTAATCTTCTGTGCAAAAGCAAAAGGAAGAGAGATATGCAAATGTATAAATAGTGTAAAGACTTTACTTAGTGTGGAAGGCAGTGTTCGATATGATTAGAAAGTTTGCATTTAAGAAAGGTAGGTGAAATTGTATAGTGTACTTTCAAATTATCACTATTACATTAAAATCTTTCTCTTTGGAAATACCATGACAACTCTCTAGCATTTCTTTGATCCATCGACACCTACCATGAATGTAAAAAGGGGTTGTTGAAACTTGAAATTACATTAATATTTTTGTCATGGAACATAACCTAAGTGTTGTATGTTTTTTATATTTCATGTAAAAGTCAAACTTTTTACCCAAGTGTCAATTGAAATATTTCATTTGAACTCAAACAGATTTATTTCAGTAATGTTCTGCATCAGATTTGGATTACTTTTTGTATTTTTGCATCAGATTATTACTACAATATTAATATTTCCAATTTTAATCTTGTCAGTTTCTCAAATCAGCTGTTCATTCAAATAATTTTATGTGAGTGTGTTACGGTTTTAACATGAAAACGTAATTTGAATAAAATTTTTATACTTCTAATGACTTCTTTCCAGGAATGATGCAAAACTCATAAATTGTGAAAGTGTTTGGAAGAATCATATTGAATATGAATGATGGGCTGTGCTCATTTTAAAAAGAATTAAACTCTGTGAAATAATTTCCGTATTATGAGAAACAATGATGATATTTCATAGTTTTTAATGCATTTTACTATCATTGTGGCAACTCATTTAAGTGATGTGTTTCTGTTCGTTATGATGTATTGCTTCATTTTTTCATTTATTTTCTGTTTAAAAAGTACTTATAAGTTTATATTAATTTAGTAAGCAATTTGCAGTGTAAATAAATATTTGTTTGGTTATATTTTTGCTTTGTTTTATTTTATTTTCCTTTCTATTTACATTTTGGAGGGAAGCCAGATTGTATTGATTGTGATGTAGAAAAGTTTGTTTGTTTAAGAAGTCATGAATGTGCTTATCACTTTCTTAATTCTTTATCTCTTCTATTTTTATTAGAATAGAATTTGAGGTGACACTGATTTTAAATTTTGGGAAAACATAAATTAAAAGAGAAAACGGAATTAATTAGGTATAGGTCTATTGAAAAAAGAGAATGACTCTCTTGAATCTTAATATACTTTTTGGCTAATAAGAAGAATATCCTGCCCCCCCAAACAACACTAAAATTGAGTTATCCAGAATACATGTTTGTTATGTTTTTATTTAAAAATGTTAAAAAGTGGCAATAAACATCTTACAAATAATATAAAAAATTTTGGATTTGGTTGAATAAAGATGTCAATGATCATTTCTGCCTACGAATTTGTTACAAGAGAGTTTCATATGATGAAGTATAGTATTCCTATCTCTTGACTTTTATTTCTTTCACCATTCTTGGTCAATGAATATTAAATGATCATTTTTATTATTTCAACAATTGCATTTGAAATTTTAAAATAATAAATGCTTTTGTCCGGCTTGCAGCTTTTATAAGATTAACAAAGTTATTAAACTTATTATGCCAATGAATACGTATCTTTTTCTCTTCTGATATTCAGAGTGAGGGAACTTGCTACCATTAAATCGAATTCACTATGAATCTCTTGGGTACAAGTAGAGAAAACATAAATATGGAATAGCTACAAAAATATTGTTCATTTTTATCATAAACTAGATTGTAAAGGCTTATTCCATGTACCTGTTTCAAGAATGTAATGTTGGATTAATATAGCTTTAGTTAAAGTTTTAATGTGAATACTTGATTACTAGAAAATAATATCAGAGAAGAGCAATAGGCCAATACAAAATCATTATTTTACTGCATAAGATAGAGTAGTGGTGTATTATCTCTCATATCAGTAGTTTTTGTAGTTTCTTAGAATTTGAACAATCCTGACCTCCAAGATCATGTGTATGTGTTATGAACAGTGATATATATGATGTTATTTTTAATTTACAACATATTTTCACATTGCACAAGAAATATGAACAAATCTAGAAGAAAATATTTTTTTAATGTTGCAGCCTCCAAATGTCAATCTTGTTATGTGAAAGGAAGATTGCAGTGTAATAGAAAATGTCAAGGAATCCTCACAGTATGTTTTAAATCTGCACAAAAGTAAAGTTATATGTTTGGGCTCACTTAATATTTTTGATCAAATGTTAAAGAATAGGCTATTTAAATTGGTTAATTTTAAAAGAAAGTATACCCAAAGAATGGAATGAGGGAAGAAAATTAAATTCAAATAATGACAAAGAAAATAATTATTTTTTTTGTAAGCAAATAAATAGAACAATGGAAATGGTTGCATCTGTTTGTGAGCTACTTGTATTTTTATGGAATGACCTATATACACCAATTATCCAGAGAAACCAACCAGGAATTTTCTAGTGGGGGGCAGGGGAGTTAGGTGCAGTTTGCTGTTTTCTTGTAAATAATTTTTCATTGGAGGTGATTTTAAAATTTATTTTTATTTGTTAGATATAATTTAAGGTAATACATTACTTTCATAATAATATATAATAAGTAAAAATTATATTTATGAAAATACATCATTAGCTTCAGGAAAGTCTTAAGCCCCATGAGACCCCACTCTATCACACCTCCACATTTTTATTGCGACTTGGCGATGCCTTACCCTTTTCTAATTTGTTTCTTAGGACCACATGAATGTGCAGTTCTACTCACCGGGGCCCAGTCATATTTTCTCAGGGGTAGATGCATAAGACTTTTTGAGGGGATCAGCATCTCTATACTGAATCCAGTTTTTACACCCCCAGTGTTGTTAGCCCTGGGGGATGATGATGAAGGATGAATAAACAGTCACAAACATACAGACACACACAAACATTCATGTCCCAGGCAGGACTCAAACCAGTCACCCTTCAGGCGTGAGGCAGCTATGGCTCTTCAGCCTTAGTAACCTCGGCAGTCTGGACCAACCCTTTTTGAATGTTAAAATTATTAATATTGTAAATTTGTTATGCCCCATGTCTAATTCTATTCCTCATTATATTAAAATGCTTCTTTATATGTAAAATGTATTTAATAGATATAAGAAAATTTATAATATTGAGGTGATAAAAACCTACCCTGAGGGAACTTTTATAAATGGGTTTTGGAAATATCCTACTTTTGAACGAAAATAATATCATCAACTTTTTTAAGAATTTCATGATTATTCACTCGGATCATTTTACAGCTTGTACTAAAAGAGTTTCTTTGACTCTTAAATTTTTATTAACAAATTGATTATGATAAAGACGTGAGATTTTTTAATTTATTTCCCCCCTCTCCTTTTTTGTGTAAATCCAAGTTAATTCTTATTCACATCTTGCATCACATTATCATTCTTGCATCCACCAATTTGTTTGACACCATACTTCTGTACTCCTGTCTATTCTTTTCCTTTAACTTATAATCTGTATTAAATTATAATACACAACTTCCTCTTCCTACAGTCTTTGCTCTTCTTTTACTCAGTGCAAGTGTGCAAGCTTGGCTGCTATACTGATCCGTTTCCATATTATTTTCCCCCTGCAATCAGCGTCACCCATGTAACATCATCTTGCATCCTCTGGTCCTCCATGCCCCAATTTCTTTCATACCAAAATTTACTAATGTCACTAAAAATATTCCTTGCACTATTTCTATTTGTATTTTACAACTGTATCATCATAATTCTTAATACTTTTTCACAATTAATTCACTTTTAAATTAAAACAATTTCTCTTACTCACATGTATACACTAACACATCCAGCTTTCACAAGTGTCTCCCATCTTCTGCCTTCTAACATTCTAACATCCACAATATGTGCCTTTAACTATCATCTGCATGCAGATGAATCCCAAAAGGGTTCCATCTACATTATCCCGCACAGATCTATTTACTTGCTATCACTCTTACCTTTTAATTGGTTTTTTATATGATATCCCTAAATACTTTGTTTCTGTCCTTTTATGTAGTTAATCCTCCAATTTTGCATCTTCTACGCACCAAATCACTTTATACGTTTTACAATTTCTATAAAATATTGTCTCACTATTTTGTCACTCTCATGGTTGCATTTATTGTTTCTTTCTTTATTTTATTCGTAAATCTATTTTATATATCCTGTCCATGATATTTCTCCTAAAGATATCCTTGCTCTTGTACTAAGAAAGTTTTTTTCCCCACTTGCCTGTCATAAAAATACTGTTGCTTGTATACTGTGGCATGTTTCTTGATAACATGACTATGGAAAAAGATAGTAAAAACATATTTGAATAGCCAAACTATTGCCAAATGTTAATAACAAGGCCAAAAAGAACAATCTGGCAGAGGTAGTGTATAAATGAAATAAGGCTTTTATGAATTAGTGAAATATATTCTCATCATTATTTATTTTCAAACATTTAGATCAAAGTAGTTAAATAGCCTTAAAAGCCCAAAGTATAGGTCTAAAAATGACAAATAGCTGCCCATGATTAGTATGGTCTACTGATTGTATTTTGTGATGGTATCTTTTGAAGATTAAATAAAATGCAAAACAAATTATTTGAATAGAATAAGAGAAGCTTTGATTGCAGATTCAAACATAATTATTCAAAACCAAATTTTATCAAGACAATTTTAAATTAAAAACATCAAAACAAATGAAAAAATGTATTTTGTGCAAATTGTAAAATAGCTAGTAAATAGTTTTGCAGGTTCATCAGAACCCATTTTCTCTAAAAAGGTAATATCTGCTCTTCCCATCATTAATGTATTACATAAACAATTTCAGTTGTGCATAAGTCATTTACTATATCATTAAACTCCACAACAAAAACAATGTTTTGCACAACTCACAGGAAATAGGTAAACATTCCATAAACATTTCTCTGAAATTGGTAACACATAATAAACATTTCCCAGACACTCTCCAAAGAAGTAAAATTAAGCCACTATTCAAAAGAGCAACTCTCACGACCTTATAAATTACAGTCCAATACACTTTCTGTCTGAATTTTCAACCAGCTTCCTGCGGTAATAATAAAATTAAATAAATGATTTTCATTACTTTTTGATCTATCTGTGATAGGCATATCGAGATAAATTGAATTCATAACAATATAGGCTGTGAATTCAACTTATCAGTGATCAGTGTCCGTCAAAAAAAAAATCACAATTTTGAATTGCGGGAAAAAATATAACACCTTTTTTGGACAAGATCACACAATAGACTGCCTCTTCTGCAGAAAAAAAAAAACAACCATAGAGCAATATCGACCTGCAGTGACACGAATTAAGTCATATCTTAACTTTTTTGCTGTGACGTATATGTCACACTCGTCCTTGAAGTGTTAATGTATATTAAGCTGTATGGCCAGGATCAGGAAATAACAACAGCAATAATAATAATAATGATAATACAATTTATTTTTGCATCTGTCTTCTAATGAATTTTTCATCAAAACTGAATTTTAAATTTATTTTTATTTGTTGATTTATAGTCTTTTATAACAATTCCAATTCATTTGTTGAATGGGTTTTTATGTTATAGAAAATTAGTTTTTTATTTTTTCTCTTCCCACTTCGCTCTTTAAGCAATTGAAACTTTTCTTCTATAGATGAAACTGTAGTGTCAATAACAGTTGTCTATGCGGAAATGCAAGCTCAGATGCAGTACTTACCATTACATCAAAATTACTGCGATGTCTGAAAGTTCGTTTTAAGAAGACATGGCCGTTTTTAGTACCTCTGAAGTCCCTAGCGTGTTTGAAAAATGAGACCCCCAAAACACACACGCGAACGCACACACACAGAGGGGTGTGTGTGTGTGTGTGTGTGTGTGTGTGTGTGTGTGTGTGTGTGTGTGTGTGTGTGTGTGTGTGTTTTTTTTAATACATGTTTCTTTGATATGTTCTGCTTTGATATGTCTATTGTCTGTATTTTCGAGGGGTTCTAAGAGTTCATGGGGGGGGGTAAATTGATATATTGGGAGTATTAGGATAGTTTCTTGGTAGTATATTATGGGCTCTGGGAGATAAGGGTGTAGGGTAGGATGGTTATTTGTGGAATTCATTCAAGTATTTATGATCCAACAGGATTTTGGCCATTGGGTTATTTAGGTTTGAGGCCACTTGGAAGGCATTAGAAATACTCCATTTTTTCTACTTAAGCTTAATGGTTCTTCTCCAGATTCAGCCAGAATCCTGTTAATGGGGCTTGTAAGGAAAGCACTAATGGCTGGTATTACGGATTACATTTAATTTATCCTGTATATTATCTTTTGCAGAAGAGTTTATAATTGGGCCGTAAACTAAAACAATGTTTTATTTTGGTCAAAATTACACAAAAACTTATCATATTTTTAAAAAAATGTAGTTGTAGGAAGACGCTGGAAAAAAACAAATTTTTGCAGTTTTCTAAAAATCACGGATTCCAACGACAATGAACTTTTCTGGAATAATGGACCACTATGTACACACCTTTCCGATTCTTTGCCAATTGCACGTGGAGTCTTGCAGGGATTAATTTTTGACCCTATTCTCTTTCTACTATATGTATAACTACTACGTAATAAACGATATGGCCTCGACAATTTGAAACAGAAGAAGAGCTCTCTGTGCGGATGATACGAATATTCTTTGCAATAAAGAAATAGTAAATAGTACAATATCAGATATTTGGTTCCGTAACAACAAATTAATAGTAAATGAAAAGAAAACGGTTTCAATGCAGTTTTCCATTTCAAATAAATAGCTCTGTACCAATAAATAGCTCTACACCATTTTTAGGTCTTTCAATTCAGTCAAACCTTAAATGGAACATCCATATAAATGAATTGATCACTAAATTAAGTTCTTTATGCTACTGAATTCTTTCAAATTCAGTCAGCCTTCTTACTGCTCGTTGTGAATATTCCGCGAATGTTCATTCCCTCCTGAGATATGGCATAATATTCCGGGGAAGTACATCTTATAGTTCCTAGGCTTTTAGACTACAAAAAAGAATGGTATGACCGCTGACCACACTTTTCTCGTACAGATGTCAAATGTTCGAGACGTCATAAGAAAGTTGTTTCGCAAAATTAAGTTTGATTTTCTTACATGTTTATAATCCTGTTGTACAAATAAATAGCATATACGATCCATTTATAATGTTGCACTATTGTATGCTGACCGATTTTTGTCCAATGAAAAGGACAAAAAAATTAAAGAAAAAAGTACAACATAATAAATTAAACATTTTAAACAAAATACACTAATGGTTACATCCCTTTTAATTATTTAGTTAAACGAGAACCAATTTTTCCATCGTATGGATATTTTGTCAATATATCATTTTCCAACAATATATAGGAAATTTAGGAGCCAGAAATATCCTTCATTTTGGATTTTACAGAAAGTGCTGCAGCTAGAGGATCAACATTCAATCGTGATTTCTCACTCGATCAACTAGATTTACACATTAACACTAGATTAACATTCGTTTTAAAATATTGAAAAGGAGGATCCTTTTCAAGGAAGGACAGAACCTGCAAAAAGGAGGACTGTCCTCCCCAAAAGAGGACGATTAATCACCTTCTTTATTGCATTCATACAAATTTGAAAATTTGCTCCTAATGTCTCTTGTTTTCAAACCATATACTCGTGCAATAAAGATAACATTATATACTAATTGCATACACTACTCTCTGACACTTTACCCTTTTAAATGGATATTGTTTTTAGAAAACACATCTATCATACATAATCCATTTTCATATTCAATAATATTGCTATTTACAGATCAAATATGTATTATTCACAATTTGGTACATTCATGAAATTTTTATTTCATTTTTAAAAGGCAAAGGAAATATTTTGCAATACAAATTTTCACAAATTACCCAGAAAATGGATTTTGTTTTTATTAACTCTGATCTTAATTTCATGACATCTCATAATATATCACTTTAATAATTTTATTTCAATAAAGTTCGTTTTATATTTCTTCATGCTGGTATAGATATAACATGGAATTTCTCCAAAAAGTAGCTTTTGATAGGAAATATTTTTGAGGTAAGAACTGGTTTGCATGACATAATTAGTTTGAGTTGCTATTTAATTGATCTCAAAATAAGAAGCACAATTGGTCATGTTAATTGTTGCAGCAATAAATAAGAAGTGCTAACAACGGTGGCAACACGGCGAAATGTGGGTGAGTTGGTCTGTGAACAAAAATGAATTAACAGGCCTACTAACTCACTTGCTTGATGTTTACTATCTAGGTTTACAAGTCTGCATGCATCTGTAGTCTGTTATTAACATTTTTTGGACAAATAATGAACAGACATGCATTGTGTTGTTCAATTAACTTAACTTTTTGAGTAGATGGATACATATAATTCTAATGGAGTATTGTGTTGTTATTCATTCAATTTATTTTATTTAAAAAAATTTTCCTGAAGTTTCACTTTTCTGATTGTTGAATTTATTTTTCTTTTTATATTCATGAACAACATTTCAACTTAACAATCACAATTCAAGAGGTTTTTCATTACATCCTATATTTTTATACAGAATTTTGAAGATTATCATCTTATTTCATTGGAGACATCCTAGATACATTCATAAGCCATTCTGAATCCTTTCTGGTATATTTTCAGGGTTACTTATAGTGTTAGGTTCAAAGGAGATTTGAATTGAATTTTGCCTACATAAACTTACTACTTTAAAAATTCACCCAAACGTCGTGTTAAGAAAGAATGTAGTCACTCCTGGATTATTAACATTGTTTCAACTGAGTTTTCCATCAGTTTTTTTTTCATTACCTTTAATTATAGTAAAAATATGAAGTTGGTCTTTCTTTTGTTTTAATCAATGATATAGTTGCATTTTTTTTCTCATTTGGTCCAGTTTTGTTTTGTTTCTTGTTTATGTAAATAAACAAACGAAAATTTCACTCTCACAATATCCTAAACACTGTTTTTTTCTTCACTTTATTTTTCAATAAATGCTATTTAAAATATTTGCAGGTTCATTACTACAAGTGAGGAACCTTGTTGCTGACTCTCATTGGTAGACATTCACAGTTTTAATCGATTTATATCTGCAGATATTATGAAAACACAGTTTTTGTTTTGTTTAGGAAGAGGAAGTTGCAGAGGTAAAAGGTTGTCTCTCACTGGTTGGTTAACATTAAATAAAGAGATGGAAAATATAAACCTGTACACAGTAGCGTAACAAATTGAGTGTAAACCTGCCTGCAAAACTTTTAACCGGGCCCCCTTTATAAAGGTGTATAGCAAAAGCAAGTAGTATTAATACCTTAAATAATAAAAATAGTATCTCCTAAAAATACTCTCCCTCTTCTACCTGGCCCACCCGCCTTGCGACCCCAAAAGTTACACCACTCCCTGTACACGTAAATATGGAATGCCAACCTATTTGCCATCACATTAGTTAATAAAACCACACACTTTCTATTTTAAGAACCATATTTTGTGGGCATGTTCATTTAAAATACTTGTGTACAGACAAGTGTAAACGGTATATTTTCACACACTGTTGTAACTCAATCATAGTTGTTCATGTCGTGAAATATCATCTTCAGACTACATGGTGTTCAAATTAATAACAGTAGTTCGTTGTCAAGTTTTGCTTAGGATATTTTATCCACATTTTCCTACATTGCATCATTATGAAGACTATACTTCAACTTTAATGTAAGAACTTAAAATTGCATGTGTATAGAACAAAATCAAGAGCATGAAATTAACATTTGCATGTTGACTATATTTCTAGAAAATTTTAGACTAAAAAACTAATGTTTTGAAACTAAAAAATCAGAGGGTTTAAAACCAACCATCATGTTTACTGTGAAACTGTAAAATAGCAACAAATGACAAGCTTACAGTACCCAATGTTTGTAATATATGATGTTGATGTAAACCACTTATCTGTAAAGTTATGTATTTCTTTATTTTTTCTTCTTCTTCTTCTTCTTCTTCTTCTTCTTCTTCTTCTTCTTCTTCTTCTTCTTCTTCTTCTTCTTCTTATTATTATTATTATTATTATTATTATTATTATTATTATTATTATTATTATTATTATTTTATTAGTAATTTTCAATTAGTACCAGAAGTAGAGGAGCCAAATTCAATAAAGAATTTTCTTTTAACTGAATCGCCACTAAACTATAAATATTTAGGTGCATTCTCATATTATCATCAATTGAAAAATTCACTGATATATTATAAGAAATCTAGATATTGCTTTTCAAATTTGCATATTAAAAAAGTTAACAAACAGTGGTTTGGGTTATTTTTCCACAAGAGATTTCATTTCCAATTTCTCAGCAATGAAATACTGAATAATAAATAGATTTGTAAGGGATATTATTTGATCTAAAACCGTGCTGTTTGTTGATCAGTAAAGAATTTAAACTCTTTTTTCCATTTTAACTGTCCAAAAATTCAAATAGCATAGGCATTTTACTGAGTTTTGATTGGTTTCAATAGATCTAGTGCCACTTGTAAAAATTTGAGTAATAAAACTATTTTTTGTATTGCTGGGAAACAACTCTCATGCAGCGATCTAGAAACAGATTAGTATTTAAAGTAATGAAATAGAGCAGAGGTCTCCAAACTACAGCCCCTTAGCCTGGATCCAACCAATGGAATGGTTTTATCTGATTGTTTTCAAACCAGGGTTTTGCCAAATGAGCAATGGAGTAATTCACGAGGATGCGATGCTTAAGAAACATGTTGAAGAGAAAGAGAGGGTGTGAGAAAACTGAAGTGTGAAATAGGATTTACAGATAGAAAATAGGACAAGGAAGAGTACAAACTTCCATCATACCAAGATTTTGTAATGAAATGTGTTCTGTCATGTCTTTAGATTTACCCATGTGAGTTTATAATATCAGTCATTTCTTAAAAATAACATACTTTGGAAGTCCTATTTGCTGCAATGTTCTGAAGTCAGGACAGGTCAGATCTTTGCCCTTTGGAATAATAAGGACCTTTCTTTTTTACATGCTATGTGATTGTTTGCTTGATTACAAGTGTTTTAGGTATATATGTCAAGATTTTCTATTCCATTTCTACCACAAGTGAATAATATTGTACTATAAACATACCGTCCAAAAACTGAATGATGATTTTCATTTTGAGTTACAGTTTTTTAGTCAACAATCCTCTTTGCGCTCTTATGGCATTTTTTCTTGAGTGTAAATATTCTGAATGTATGTGTTATATGTGTATCACCCTAAATACGTATTCTATATTCTAAATATGAATAGATTACTAATACCCCATATTTGGTTTCCACTCTGCTTTATGTAAAAGCTTTTGCATCATATTTCTGAGTAGAGTTTTTTGGTTACTTTGTCTACTTGTCCCAAGTTAAATGACTGTTTATTTTCATTTTTAAAAAGTGTAGTAACTTATTCTGTCCTTGATACCAAAGTATCATTTTGAATGAAGAATTTAACTATTCTATTTAGTATTATTTTTTTCTTTCAAGTAACTCAAGTAATCATCAGACATCTGAATAATTATAATAATTTAATTGAATTACTAGCTAAATTACTTTGTGTTGGCTTGGAATTGATTTATCACAATCATCTGTTTGACAGGAAAAGGAATGAATTCTGTCAACAGTATAACCCTGTGTTGGTCGGCCTTTCTCTACCCTGTGCTACACTGCCCAAAGTCACCCTATTACTTCGCATGTCAGAGCTAGACAATTTTGAAACCAATTTTCAAAATTAATTGAAAATTTTAAGAAATATCAGACTACTGTACTACGACCTACGATAAGGATTTGCTAGAATTCTAATTTCTTTTTCAATTTTTTAATAATTTGTTTCTCTATCAGTCCCATCAATGGCCCCTTGACTTGTGGGGCCCCGGACGAACCCCCTGTCTGCCCATGCCTAGCACTAACACTGGCTACATCCCACTAACCTAGTCCTGTCTTACTTCGCATAGCCCAGCTCCCATGCTCATGACATCTTTGTTGCTACCACCATCGTTGCTATGGCCAGATATTAACAGATGCATTGCTGCAAAATCCTAGCACTGTCATTGTAAATTTTGACATAGAATTACCGAAAGCACAATGGTACTATTGGAATTATAAAACATTTGGTACAAAATTTCAAGAAACTTTGATGAACATCTTCACATTTTTCAAAATAATTTAAAAAATGAGAGAATATACTAAATTTTGCTAAAAGAGATAGAGAAGAGGGATAGGCAAAAGTTTTACAAAATCTTTGGCAGACAGTTACTTTTCTCTTGTTTTTGAGACTAATGTTTTCAAAATGTCATTGAAGGTCAGAATAAAACTGTAAATTTGCATTAAAAACCAGTCAGACAAATATTGTTTTTAGTATTGAAGAAAGTAATAAAAAGAGCATTCTAAGCTACATATACCCGCAGAACACAACCTTTCAGTGTAAACTGTACCAAAATTGGCTTAGCCCAGTACTGTACAGACAAACTAGTCGACTTCAATTGTAATTGGAGGTGACAGAATGGCACATACTTTCTTGTACGAGTTAGTTTCCTTGATATTAAATTATGATACTTATTTTAAATCACTTGAGTTCAATTACAAGGTTGGAGAACCATTTTGTTTCCAGATGCATCCACTACTTACCTCATTTGTCCCGTAAGTATATATCCCAAGAGGTGTCCGTGTTCCTTCTCTGCTGGAACGTGAGATGTGGGACTACCTACTCGTCGGTTTATGGGTTTATTCCAGCAGGGTGTTTTCTCCCGAGGGGAACCGTTCCAGCTGGAATATAACAACTGGTCTTCATTACTTACTTACTTACTTACTTACTTACTTACTTACTTACTTACTTACTTACTTACTTACTTACTTT
>BOPP01000102.1:820950-985733 GCA_017312745.1 Gryllus bimaculatus
TTTTAAAAAGCAAAGGAAATTTTTGCCAATACAAGAATTCACCAAATTAACCAGAAAATGGATTTTGTTTTTATTAACTCTGATCTTTAATTTCCATGACATCTCATAATATTATCACTTTAATAATTTATCAATAAAGTTCGTTTTATATTTCTTCATGCTGTATAGAAACATGGAATTTCTCCCAAAAATAGCTTTTGATAGAAATATTTTTTGATAGGTAAGAAATGGTTTGCATGACATAATTAGTTTGAGTTGCTATTTAATTGATCTCAAAAAAAGAAGCACAATTGGTCATGTTAATTGTTGCGTAGCAATAAATAAGAAGTCTAACAAACCGGTCGGCAACACGGCGAAATTGGGGGAGTTTGGTCTGTGAACAAAAAATGAATTAAACAGGCCTACTAACTCACTTGCTGAGTTACTATCTAGGTTTACAAGTCTGCATGCATCTGTAGTCTGTTATAACATTTTTGGACAAATATGAACAACATGCATTTGGTTGTTCAATTAACTTAGACTTTTTAGTAGATGGATACATATAATTCTAATGGAGTATTGTGTTGTTATTCATTCAATTTTTTATTTAAAAAATTTTCCTGGAAGTTTCACTTTTCTGATTGTTGAATTTATTTCTTTTATATTGCGATGAACAGACATTTCAACTTAACAATCACAATTCAAGAGGTTTTTCATTACATCCTATATTTTGTATACAGAATTTTGAAGATTATCATCTTTGTTCTATTGAGACATCCTAGAACATTCATAACCATTCTGAATCCCTTTCTGTTTATATTTTCAGGGTTACTCTATAGTGTTAGGTTCAAAGGAATTTGATTGAATTTTGCCTACATTTAAACTTACTACTTTAAAAATTCACCCAAACGTCGTCGTTAAGAAAGAATGTAGTCACTCCTGATTATTAACATTGTTTCAAAACTGAGTTTTCCCATTCAGTTTTTTTTCATTACCTTATTTTAGTAAAAATATGAAGTTGTCTTTCTTTTTGTTTAATCAATGATATAGTTGCTTTTTTTTTCTCATTTGGTCCAGGTTTGTTTGTTTTCTTTTTTATGTAAATAACAACGAAAATTTCACTCTCACAATATCCTAAACACGTTTTTTCTTCACTTTTATTTTTCAATAAAATGCTATTTAAAATATGCCAGGTTTCATTACTACAAGGTGAGGAACCTGTGGCTGACTCTCATTGCGTAGACATTCACAGTTTAATCGATTTAATCTGCAATATTTATGAAACACAGTTTTGTTTGTTTAGGAAGAGGAAGTTGCAGAGGTAAAAAGTTGTCTCTCACTGGTTGTTAACATTAAATAAAGAGATGGAAAATATAAACCTAACAGTAGCGTAACAAATTGATGTAAAACCTGCCTGCAAACAACTTTTAACCGGCCCCCTTTATAAAGTTTGTTTTATAAGCAAAAGCAAGTAGTTTAATACCTTAAATAAATAAAAAAGTATCTCCTAAAGAATTTACTCTCCCTCTTCTACCTGGCCCACCCGCCTGCGACCCAAAAGTTACACCACTCCCTGTACACCGAATATGGAATGCCAACCTATTTGCCATCACATTAGTTAATAAAACCACACACTTTCTATTTTAAGAACCATATTTTGTGGCCATGTTCATTTTAAAATACTTGTGTACAGACAAGTGTAAACGTATATTTTCAACACCTGTTGTAACTCAATCATAGTTGTTTCATGTCGTGAAATAGTCATCTTCAGACTAATGGTGTTTAAATTAATAATAAACAGTAGTTCGTTGTCAAGTTTTGCTTTAGCGATATTTGATCCACATTTTCCTACATTGCATCATTATGAGGACTATACTTCAACTTTAAATTAAGAACTTAAAATTGCATGTGTATGAAACAAAATCAAGAGCATGAAATTTAACATTTGGCATGTTGACTATATTTCTAGAAAATTTTAGACTAAAAAACTAATGTTTGAAACTAAAAAATCAGAGGTTTAAAACCAAACCATCATGTTTACATGTAGGAAACTGTAAAAATAGCAACAAAGACAAGCTACCATACCCAATTTTGTAAAATGATGTTGATGTAAACCACTTATCTGTAAATTAGTATTTCTTTATTTTTCTTTCTTCTCGTCTTCTTCTTCTTCTTTCTCTCTTCTCTTCTTCTTCTTTTCTCTTCTTCTTCTTCTTCTTCTTCTTCTTCTTCTTCTTCTTCTTCTTCTTCTTCTTCTTCTTCCTTCTTCTTCTTCTTTCTTCTTCTTCTTCTTCTTCTTCTCTCTTCTTCTCTTCTTTTCTTCTTCTTCTTCTCTTCTCTTCTTCTTCTTCTCTTCTTCTTCTTTTCTTCTTCTTCTTCTTCTTCTTTCTTCTTCCTTCTTCTTCTTCTTCTTCTCTTCTTCTTTCTTCTTTTTCTTCTTCTTCTTCTTCTTTTTCTTCTCTTCTTCTTTCTTCTTCTTCTTCTTCTTCTTCTTCTTCTTCTTCTTCTTCTCTTCTTCTTCTTCTTCTTCTTCCCTTCTTCTTCGTCTCTCTTCTTCTTCTTTCTTTTCTTCTTCTTTCTTCTTCTTCTTTCTTCTTCTTCTTCTTCTTCCTTCTTCTTCTTCTTCTTCTTTTCTTCTTTCTTCCTTCTTCTTCTTCTTCTTTTCTTCTTCTTCTTCTTCTCTTCTTCTTCTTCTTCTTCTTCTTCTTCTTTTTCTTCTTCTTCTTCTTCTTCTTCTTCTTCTTCTTCTTCTTCTTCTTCTTCTTCTTTCTTCTTCTTCTTCTTCTTCTTCTTCTTCTTCTTCTCTTCTTCTTCTTCTTCTTCTTCTCTTCTTCTTCTTCTTCTTCTTCTTCTTCTTCTTCTTCTCTTTCTCTTTCTCTTCTTCTTCTTCTTCTTCTTCTCTTTCTTTCTTCTTCTTCTTCTTCTCTTCTTCTTCTTCTTCTTCTTCTCTTCTTCTTCTTCTTCTTCTCTTCTTCTTCTTCTTTCTTCTGCTCTTCTTCTTCTTCTTCTTCTTCTCTTCTTCTTCTTCTTCTTCTCTCTTCTTCTTCTTCTTCTGCTTCTTCTCTTCTTCTTCTTCTTCTTCTTCTTCTCTTCTTCTTTTTCTTCTTCTCTCTTCTTCTTCTTCTTCTTCTTCTTCTCTTCTCTTTCTTCTTTCTTCTTCTTCTTCTTCTCTTCTTCTTCTTCTTCTTCTTCTTCTTCTTCTCTTCTTCTCTTCTTCTTCTTCTTCTATTATTATTATTATTATATTATTATATTATTATTATTATTATTATTATTATTTATAGTAATTTTTCAAATTAGTACCAAAGTAGAGAGCCAGAATTCAATAAAGAATTTCTTTTAACTGAATCCCACTAAACTATAAAATTTAGGTGCGATCTCATATTATCATCAATTGAAAAATTACTGATATATTATAAGAAATTCTAGATATTGCTTTTAAATTTGCATATTAAAAAAGTTAACAAAACAGTGGTTTGGGTTATTTTTCCACAAGAGATTCATTCCAATTTCTCAGCAATGAAATACTGAATATAAATAGATTTAAGGATATTATTTTGATCTAAAACCCCCGTGACCTGTGTTGTTGTCAGTAAAGAACTGTAAACTTCTTTTCCATTTTAACTGTCCAAAATTCAAATAGCATAGGCATTTACTGAGTTTTGATGTTCAATAGATCCTAGGCCACTTGAAAAAATTGAGTAATAAAACTATTTTTTGTATTGCTGGGGAAACAAACTCTCATGCACGATCTAGAGAAACAGATTAGAGTTAAAGTAATTAAATAGAGCAGAGGTCTCCAAACTAACACCCCTTAGCCTGAATCAACCAATGGAATGTTTGATCTATTGTTTTTCAAAACCAGGGTTTTGCCAAATGAGCAAGGAAATTCACGAGGATGCGATGCCTTAAGAAACATCTTGTTGAAGAGGAAAGAGAGGTGGGAGAAAACTGAAGTGTAAATAGGATACAAATAGAAAATAGACAAGGAAGAGTACAAACTTCCATCATACCAAGAGTTTGTAATGAAATGTGTTCTGTCATGTCTTTAGATTACCCTGTTGAGTTATAATATCAGTCATTCTTAAAAAATAACATACTTTGAAGTCTAATTTCTGCAAGTTCGTGAATCAGGGACAGTCAGATCTTTGCCCTTTGAATTAATAAGGACCCTTTCTTTTTTAAACGATGCTATGTGATTGTTTGCTTATTAACAAAGTTTTTAGCGTATAATATGTCAAGATTTTCTATCCATTTCTACCACAAGTGAATAATATTGTACTATAAACATACCTGTCCAAAAACTTGAATGATGATTTTCATTTTGGAGTACAGTTTTTTGTCAACAATCCTTTTCGCTCTTATGCATTTTTCTTGAGGTAAATATTCTGAATGTATGTGTTTATATGGTATCACGCCTAAATACGTATTTCTATATTCTAATATGAATAGATTACTAATACCCCATATTTGTTTCACTCTGCTTAGTAAAAAGCTTTTGCATCATACTTTCTGAGTAGAGTTTTTGTGTACTTTGTTCTACTTGTCCAAGTTAAAATGACTGTTTATTTTCATTCTTTAAACAAGTTTAGTACTTATTCTGTCCTTGAACCAAAGTATCATTTTTGAATGAAGAATTCTTAACCCGCTTTCTATTTAGTATTATTTTTTTCTTTCAATAACTCATATCATCAGACATCTGAATAATTCATAATAATTCTATTGAATTACTGAGCTTAAATTACTGTGTTTGGCTTGGAATTGATTATCACAAACATCTGGTTGACAGAAAAGAATGAATTCTGTCAACAGGTATTAACCTGTGTTGTCGGCCTTCTTACCTGGCACACTCAAAGTCACCCTATTTACTTCGATGCAGAGCTAGACAATTGAAACCAATTTTTCAAGAATTAATTTGAAAATGTTTAAGGAAGATATCAGACTACTGTACCTACGACTAGGATAAGAGTGGTTGCTAGATTGCTAATTTTCTTTTTTCAATTTTTTAATAATTTGTTTCTCTATCAGTCCCATCAATTCCCCATTGACTTGTGGGGCCTGCCGGTTACGATACCCCCGTCTTGCCACATGGCCTAGCACTAACACTGGCTACATCCCACTAACCTAGTCCTGTCTTACATTCGCATAAGCCCACTCCGATGCTCATGACATCTTCTGTTAGCTACCACCATCGTTGCATATGGCCAGATATTAACAGATGCATTGCTGCAAAACCTAGCACTGATCATTGGCAAATTTTGACATAGAATTACCGAAAGCACAGATGCGTACTATTGGAATTATAAAACATTTGGTACAAAATTTCAAGAAACTTTTTAGATTGAAAAACATGATCTATCCCCCCCCAAAATCTTTAAACACATTTTTTAAAAATTTAAAAAATGAGAGAAATAACTAAATTTTGCTAAAGAGATTAATGAAGAGGGATAGCAGAAAGTTTTACAAAATCTTTGGAAGCAGTTAGCTTTCTCTTGTTTTTGAGACTAATGTTTTCAAATGTCATATTACGTCAGGAATAAAAACTGTTAAATTTGCATTAAAAACCAGTCAGACAAATATTTGTTTAGTATTGAAGAAAGTAATAAAAAGAGCATTCTAAGCTACATATACCGCAGAACACAAACCTTTCAGTGTAAACTGTACCAAAATTGGCTAGCCCAGTACTGTACAGACAACTAGTCGACTTCAATTTAATTGGAGGTGACAGAATGGCACATACTTTCTTGTACGAGTTAGTTTCCTTGATATTAAATTATGATACTTATTTTAAATCACTTGGATTCAATTACAAGGTTGGAGAACCATTTTGTTCCAGATGCATCCACTACTTACCTCATTGTCCCGTAAGTATTAATCCCAAGAGGTGTCCGTGTTCCTTCTCTGCTGGAACGTGAGATGTGGACTACCTACTCGTCGGTTTATGGTATTATCAGCACGGTTTTTCTCCCGAGGGGAACCGTTCCAGCGGGAATATAACAACTGTGTCTCATTACTTACTTACTTACTTACTTACTTACTTACTTACTTACTTACTACTTAACTTACTTACTTACTTTCTTTCTTTCTTTGTTTCTTTGTTTCTTTCTTTCCTTTCTTTCTTTCTTTCTTTTCTTTCTTGTCTTTCTTTCTTTCTTTTCTTCTTTCCTTTCTTTCTTCTTCCATTTCTTTCTTTTCTTTCTTTCTTTTCCTTTTCTTTTCTTTCTTTCTTTTCTTCTTTCTTCTTCTTTTCTTTTCTTTTTTCTTTTTTTTCTTTCTTTCTTCTTTCTTTTCTTCTTTCCTTTCTTCTTTCCTTTCTTCTTTTCTTTCTTTTCTTTCTGTTCTTCTTTCCTTTCTTTCTTTTCTTTCTTCTTTCTTTCTTTCTTTCTTTCTTTCTTTCTTCTTTTCTTCTTTTCTTTCCTTCTTTCTTTCTTCTTTCTTTCTTTCTTTCCTTCTTTCTTTCTTTTCTTTCTTTCTTTCTTTCTTCTTTTTTCTTTCTTTTCTTCTCTTTCTTTCTTTCTTTCTTTCTTCTTTCTTTTCTTCTTCTTCCTTGTCTTTCTTTTTCTTTGCTTTCTCTTTCTTCTTTCTTTCTTTTCGTCTTTCTTTTCTTCTTCTCTCTTTTCTTTCTTTTGCTTTCTTTCTTTCTTTCTTTCTTTCTTTCTTTCTTTCTTCTTTTTCTCTTTCTTTCTTTTCTTCTTCCTTTCCTTTTCTTTCTTTCTTTCTTTCTTTTCTTTCTGTCTTTCTTCTTTCTTTTCTTTCTTTCTTTCTTCTTTCTTCTTTTTTCTTTCTTTTTCTCTTTTTCTTTCTTTCTTTCTTTCTTTTCTTTCTTTCTTCGTTCTTTCTTGTCTTGCTTCTTCTTCATCTTTTTTTATTTTTACGATGGAAACTGCTGAAATATTCAAAGACGAAGAGGAGCCCGCACTCCTCAACAGTGTGAGATTTTTACCCACTAAAACCACAAACCCTTTATGTTCCTGGCGCTATCCACCCATTTCCGCCGTTGCCACTATGTTGCATCGTATGCGAAGCCCACTATTGAGACATTTTGCGGAAGTTTTATGCTCAGTAGGTTTTCGTACATGTTATTCCACAAGTCAGGACCAAGTTTCGAACCTTGTGGGACACCATAGGTTATCTCGATTTCAAGCGGTTCACCTTTGCATTCGTAAATTGTCTTTCGGTCTCTTAGGTAGCTCCTTATCATACTGGTGAGGTACTCTGGGTTGTTCTTCTCTATCAGAGCCTTGATAATCTCCCATTTGGCCCAGTTAAAGGCGTTCCTGATATCGAGCGTAACGAGGCCACAGAATTATTTTTTTGCTCCCTCTTTGGCATCTCTGGCCTTTTCTATGACTGTTTTGATGGCATCGACAGTCGATCTACCTTTTTGGAAAGCCATATTGCATTTCCGACAGGCCGTGTGTCTCCTCTAGCCATGTCTGTAGTCTTTACAGTATCAGGCCCTCAAATACCTTTCCCATCGTGTCTAGTAGGCATATTGGCCTGTAAGATGTTTGCTCGTATTGTGGTTTGCTGCCTTTTAAGAAGAGAGCAAGTTTCATTTTTTCATACACTCGGAAAAACGTATTCCCTCAAGCATCTATTATATGCTTTCAGCAGAAGATAGGGGTGGACCTTTGCCACTGTCTTCAAAATTTCGTTGTGTATGCCGTCGAGTCCTGGGGCCTTTTTGTTCTTAAGGGTACTGCATACTTTCTGTAGTTCCTCTGGGGAAAACATTTGGTCTTCTGTAATTTTACAGGCCTGGCATTGTTCTATTTAAGGTTTCTGAGGCTATGGAAACAAATTCTTTATGATTTGAATTACCCATGTATGGTCATCCATTCGTTCAGGGTCTCTTATTCCTTCAGGAACTCTAATAATCGTTAGATCCAGTAGTTTGTATCCTGGGCCTTATGTCTAATTCAATTCGTCCAGGGTCGCTTGTTCCTTCAGGAACTCTTCTAGAGCTTTCTGGTCTAGTTTGTTCACGTTGCATGAGGGTTTCAACTTCTTTTCTCGTACTTTAATTCCCAGCGTTTTATTTTGTATGCCGAACTCTGTATATTTATGATCACTGAGAGTAGCTTCTTCCAGAACCGTCCAATTGTATATTTGTCCCGCGGTTTTCCTTGAGGACAGGGTCAGGTCTATGATTGATTTCGAGTTGTATCTCTCATAGGTTGCTACTCCGTTGTTCAGCACCACGAGGTTTCCCCTAGCTACCATGTCTGTGACAAGAGACCCTCTTCTGTCGCTTCTTGATGACTCCCACTCTGAGGATTTCGCGTTGAAGTCCCCGGCTAGTAAGACTTCTGTAGCAGTACGAATGTTATCTTCTATGTTATGCAGTTCTATTTCGAATGTATCAATGGTGTCATTCGGTGAGAAATAGCAGCTATAGATTCGAACAGAACCTACTTCGATCTATACAAGCCCTTGTTCTTTTCTTCGACACGGGAAAACATCTACAGCCATTGCAAGGCCCGCAATCCGTAGTGTCTGAGATTCACAACTAACCTGTGCTGACCCTTCAAAAATCCTTCCCATTCCTCCGATTTGCTTCCCATGGAACCGCCGTCAGGCATTGCATCATGCGAAGGGCAGATCAGTTTATCACTCTATGCCAACTGATGTCACGGGATACTCCTTCGCAATCGTTCTTCTACCCGAAGCTTCTTCAAACGTTTTGCGGCATAAATGGCTATCGCTCTCTAATCTCTTGGTACACTAACTTGCTAGTGACGATGTTATCTGCAGGAGAAGTCGGTGGAATTCTTTCCTCTCCTTAAGGAAGCGCTTCACATCTTCACCAAATGGGTCACAGGTTGGACATGGGGAGTCATCGTCCAATGCACGATAGCACCCATGCCCCGTTAACTGGATCAAATAATAATCTACATATCTGTGTTTCCTATGAATATCTGTGAATCCACTTCGTTACATGGAATAAGATGGATCCAACTTCCAGTTGATGATAGAACACATCATGGTTGCCACTGGGCCATTGTCGTCCTCTTTTATATCATGATGACGCTCCTATT
Source organism: Gryllus bimaculatus (assembly GCA_017312745.1). NCBI lineage: Eukaryota > Metazoa > Arthropoda > Insecta > Orthoptera > Gryllidae > Gryllus > Gryllus bimaculatus. The sequence continues at coordinate 829,971 of BOPP01000102.1, forward strand.
TGTGGCTCCCTCTCGCTTATGTTTGTAGAGTCTGGGCCTATCTTGTGCCATGAGGTCTAAAGGGGGCATGTCGGCTATCACACAGCATAATACGAAACCGTATGAAACGTCCGGCCCAACCTTAATAGACCTTCTATAGACTGACTTCGCACCGCGGACGTACGATTGGATTCCAAAGGCATTGCCCAAATGAGGGTTGCGCAGAGCAGAATAGAGTTAACTTCGCTAGACAGTAGCCTCTGGCTACTTTGCCTTGGAGCTCTTAGCGACTGCTGGTCTCTTAGACCAGTCTCGCGCAGTCTCGCGTCAATCTGGTCTCTTAGCGACTGCTGGCAGACTATTGTACTACCCCCACATTGAGAGTAATACTCTCTCACTATTCTGCCTGCCACTCAAACAGCCTCTGATTAATGCTAGATCATCTGCAGCCCCACCGACGTTAGCCACCACCAGATCGCAGCCACAGTCTCGTTGGATACCTGCGTGACCTCTTCAGTATTTTTTCCGACCACTACCACCGCAACATCGTCAACAAATCCAATAGCCCTAGGACCTTGCGGCAGCTGGAGCTTCAAAACGGAGTCGTGCACAATATTCCATAACAGCGGGCCAAGTACTGAGCCGTCCGGAACACCACCCAAGATACCACATATCTTTACTACTCTCTGTTTCGTATAACTAAGTCCTTTCCTCAAAGTAGCTTCGGACTATATAATTCGGAATTCGCATTTCTTAAAACTCAGTAAGTATGGAACTCCACTTTGCCGTATTAAATGCGTTCCTGACGTCGAGGGTGACAATAATGCAATACTTATTTGCGCCTCTTCGCCATCATTTGCCCTCAATAGCCTTGGGTGCAATGTCCATGACAACCCTAATTGCATTCACTGTGGATGTTGCCTTTCTGAAGCCATACTGATTATGGGACACTCCCTGTGGTCCCTTCGTGTAGGCTTCAATCGGTTTGCAGATGATCCGCTCTGGCATCTTACGTTCTGAATCCAGTAAACATATAGGCCATTATGCTGACGTGTCTCTAGGTGGCTTATCGCTCCTCGCAAGAGCCTGCTATTGTTGCTTCCAACGACAGGGAAAATTCTCCTCTCGCACGCACGCATATATGCCTCTAAGAATAGATCGGTCCAAGTCCCAATACCGGTATGAATAGCAACATTCGGCACCCCATCCAAGCCGGGGGCTTTGCAATCCTGAACCTTATCGGAAGCCCTTGACAGCTCATCTAATGAAACGTGTAGTGACCTCGTGTAGATCTTCAAAGGGATCCCTAGGCTGCAACACATCCCTCTGGCGAGGAGACAAGGTAGTAACTATCTCCTCCAAGAAGACCGGAGAAGTCGGGGATGACCTGGACAGAAACTTGAACTTGGTCGTTACCACCTTATATGGACAACCCCAAGGGTAAATATCCACCTCGTTGCCTAGCTCTCTCCAGGAGCGTTCCTTGCTGATCTTAATGGCTTTTGTGAAAACTCTTCTGGCGGCCATGAGTTTCCCCTTCAGAGGGCCATAATTTGGGCAACACCACCCGCGTTGTGCCAACCTATGTGTGCGATGGCATTCTCTGTGAAGTTCCGCAATCTCGACAGTCCACCAATATAGTGGAGGGCGGCGTTATCTCCTGGGCTTTTCGTCATTGACGCATCACAAGTGTCAAAGATCCGGATCACTACGGTTCCAACCATATCCTCAGTTTCTGGCCTGCATACGTTACCCTCCATCATGGCAGCGAAAGAATCACGATCGAACGTCCTGTGGTTCCATGTCGCTCTCCTATCCCTTGTAAAACGTAGGCTACACTTCTCCCTGACTTCACATATAAGAGCTTGGTGGTCGATGTGCGTATAATGATCACTAACTACCCACGCCGTAATCTGTCTAATAAGGACGCCACACACGAAGTTAAGTCAACGATGGAGCTGCGACCATTCATGGAAAAATATCTGGCTGTTACCCGTGTTACTAAGATAGGTGTGTAAACGGGCAAGGCTGTGCAGGAGAGCCATCCCACGTTGATTCGTTACCGTACTGCCCTGCTTATTGACCCATGCATTAAAGTTCCCAGCAATAATAAGAGGCATTCGTTCTCTCATATCGTGCAATTATCTATCGAGAAATGCCTTGAACTCCTCAAGCAACGCACTGGGTGCGGCATAACCACTATAAAAGTATATATCGAACCCCTTGATCCAGGTGAATCTAACCCCTGGGACTTGCATAACCTCCCGGACTTGAGTATTACCACAAATCCGCACCGCAGCTCGGTTAGACGCGTTCGAAACCCATAGAAGACCGTTCCTATACTATATTCCTATTCTGCTCGCCCAGGATCGCGACGTGTATCTTCAGCTAGTGCACCGTCTCGCTGATAAGGTCTTGGGCCGCCTCGCAATGATTAAGGTTGAGCTGAAGAACCCCATTCTCATTCTTCCAACTCTGTTCGGCCTTCCCAAAAGCCTTTTGGTAAAAGGGGACTCATAGCCAGTTGCATGACTTTCCCTTGACTGAGGCAACGATTAGGGGGCTTAATGCAGGTCTCAACAAAATGCGCTCCTTCACCGCGCCGATGACAACTCTTGGACCTTTCAGGCTCTTTACAGTTTCACGTCAGGAGCCCAAAATCCCAGCAACTGTTACATCGAGTAACAACTATCTTCTCTCAAATGTGACACGTAACCCAGCCAAACCGAATTTTGCTCATTCGAACCGCTTTCCTGGAAGTGCATTCACGGCCGTTTGGGTAGTAGCGAGTAGTGAGCACAGCGCTTCTGGCAGGAGTATTGCGCCCGCCCAGGCTGTAGCTGAGACCTTGCTGTTCGTCCTTGGCACGCGGGGTTATCATTTGAATCGCTTGCGTAACCTCTGTCCCGCCGAAACCATACCCTGTCCGCCGCTGTATTAGCGGATCGTGGACAGCGGTAGTGTAGTATGGGGTAAGGTGTTCTGAGTGTGTGCGTGTGTGACGGAGAAGGTTAAAGGATAAGGAAGGAAACATCGTGCGCGGTTCGTGACCGCTTTGATCAATCATTGTCTGTGTAGTGAAATTGTTCACATGCTTGTCGTAAAAACATTGTATATTTTACGTACGTATTTTATAATACTTCATTTGTTACACTGTGGTACTGAATGTTTACATTGTGTGATTAAACATTTGAAAATGCTCATATGGGGCCATTTTAAGCACCATCATGAATTTGAATTTTACATATTTTTCTCACATATTTATGTAAAATAAATTCACATGCATGCACACACATCACATATGCCACATATGTTTTTAGTTTTTTATTACAATAAATTTGTTCCCCACTCATAAGCTCGTTGCGGCCAAGCACTTACTCCTGCCACTTGTGGCTCAAAGCCTGTGGTGGTGCTTGAAGCCCATAAGTAGGGAGGTTCGGTGGTGGCCAGGCTGTGCTTACATTGTGGTCCTTAAGCCCATTATAAAGCTGTCTCATCTGGGCACACAGGCAGACACATTCAAACAACATTCAGGTAGTGAGAGATCTTGGAAGGAATGATATATTGAAGGTGATACATGACGGTTGGGATAAGCCCCACTGTGGCACAACACTAAAGCAAACTTCCAAGCCCGAGGTGAGATTTAAATCTATAGACCCCCGCAACTCGCAGCTACTGCCATAACCAATATGCTATGGGACCTGACTCCTAAAACTGTTCATACTTGTATAATTTCGACAGTTATTGTTCTTTTTTAAGTTCTCTAGGAATTAAAATAGATTAGTACATTTCATCAATGGCAAGGTTGAAACACTCTGGAAATCATATTGTTTTATTTAATTATTTTTCAAGAAATCCTTTAATTTTCTTTTTGTTTCTAAGTGCTTAAGGAACCGGGCCAAGGATCTATTTTCAAGGGCATTACCAACAACATTAGCTTTCATGCATTACGGCACTTCAGGTGAAAAATGTTTTTTTTGTTTTTTCTTCTCTTAACCTAATTCTTTACATGAAATATATATTATACTACAATTATATTATATACAATTACTACTCATGACATTGTAATACTAAATTTCTATGCACTAGAATATGTCGATGATATGTCAATTATGGTGTCAAAATTTCTTACTTAATTTTTTCTGGGTATCCTATGGTATAGAGACCAGAAAGGACAAATACTTACTTGTTAACTCAGAATTCAAAATTTCACATGAAATTTCTAAGGAGAGAAGGAAAGGCAGTGATTGTTCAGTGAGTGCTCCCATATCACCTATCGTTCTTTCATGGATGTAGCTAAACAGGACATTAGCATTGAAGACTTTCTTTTTAAAAACAATAAATGTTTTTTCAGAGCAATTCACATTTTTAAAAGCTAAAGAAAAAATGAAATTTTTTCTCGGGTGGCCAGATAGAATGACAACACATGGGTGCCATGTTTTCAAACAAAAGCCCTGGCTAACAGTTGGCCTAAGCATTTAATATTGCATAAATGCTTCTGTTATCATTATTGTGGTCTCCATTCAGTCCATTAACTAGATACCAAGATCATCACTTTCTGTATAATGACACCCACAGCTATTTTGATTGTTTCTTTTACTAATTTTTCTTTCCAGGGGCTAGTGGTAGTGGTGTGACTTCATCTGGAAAACCTGAGGTAACCATTGGAGAGGGAACAGTGTCGCGTCCAAGTCCCAGCTCTACAACTCTCGAAGATGTGCTTGATTCTTTGTTGGGCCTTCCTGCTGCCTCCTCAAGGTCTCCATCCCCAGGTCCTGGCCCCAGGCGGCCCCAGCAGCCACCTCCTGCTCCGCCCCTGCCACCCCCACCCCCACCGCGCCGCAGCTGTGGAGACCTGCACCCAGACCTCGCAGGTAGGAGGACAGCGTAAGTTTCACACAGGTTGTGAGGTTATGTCAGTGTTGTCTGTTTGTGTGTTATGAGGGCTAGGGCCAGCAAGAAAAAACAGGAATTGTATAACAAAGATAGCCCTGTAATATCTTATTGAAGCACTTATTGCAAAGCGCAAAATAATGCTCTGTTCGAAGGACACAATATCATACATTACATAAAGAAACTGCTCATTGTTTGACTTCTATAAGGTGAATCACTTATTGCTCAACAAATACGGAATTGTCTGTCAATGATACAAAGAGATGTGTTGTAATAAAGCCTACCACTTGCTCTATTTACTAATAGAATGTTTTTTCCTGATCTTAGTATTTATGATGTGTTTGTGCGTATCATAGTTTAAAAACACTGTTAGCACAAACTTGTCATTTATGAATGCATTTTGAGACTTCAAACAACTAAATGCCATTTATTGATTTTAAAATCCAATTTTTTATTATGTCAATCTATTGCAGTATTTGAAGCATAATTGGATATCTTATGTCTTCAGATGGAAGTGTTTATTAACAAAGTAATATGATTTTGATAATTGAACCACATGTGAAACCATTAATCTTTCATTGTATGTACAAAATAATTTTATTTTATTAAACTTTATGGACATTGATATGTTTATTTACAAAAGTATCACAATTATCAGATGGCATCGGTAATAACTATTACGCATTATCACAAGGTAAAAGACACGTTTGTCACTTTATCAGTTTCTGTGAAAGCAATAACATCATATTCATCTAATACAAAATTAAAACTTTTCTAAACATTTTATCTTGGTGCATAAACCTTTCACATTTTGATACCAATTTTGAAAGTGTTCTGATTTACTTTTTTATTTATTTGCTTTCTCAGCTTTATCAGTGTAAACAAAATCAAAAATTTTTGGTTAACCATTAAATTATTGATGCCAACATAATTAATAGTTTCAACTTACCATTTTTGTTCAAACTATTAAGTTGATCCCACATACTTTTTTAGTTGATATCATTGGAATAATTAATTTTAATTGGCTTGTTGCATTTAAATCTGTCCTTGAGACAAGTGTCAACAATATCAGAATCATGTAGAGTAACCTTGTTGGGCAATTCTTGCACTTGTCAATCTTACCTAATCTCACAAAATTTTTAATGGCACAATCCTCAACAACACAAAAATCACTCAAGATTTTTAAGTATAGTTTGCTCTCCACTTTTTTATCACAAGTAAGTCAGAGTTTTCAGATTCTTTGACAATATAAGAAATCAAATTTTGGAACTCAAAGGGCTCACAGTTCAAGGTCAACCAACCACAATAAGGAACAAAACTTCCAAAAGAAAAGTCAGTAAAACAAAATTCTTTTGAAGGTGAATCACTCAAAAGAACATCCAAGTCACTCGCATGACATGACACATTTTAGCTTCAACTTTTTTATTTTTATTTATGAGCTTATGTACATTGGTTACACAAGTATTAAATGAAAACACATGAAATGAGCACTAGTATTAAAATTACTTCCAAAAATTATAGTACTTCATATTGTCAATTTTTAAGAACATTGGATACAAATAATTCTTGTAATTTTTTGTTGTTACCTTAACAATAAAATCTACAAAATTACACCAGCTCTTTTGTGTCTCCAAGTCACTTGAAAATATCTTTGTTTCAATTCCTTTTCATGAAATAAATTTGGTGAAGTCATAGACTAATAGAAGTTTAAATTAAATTTAATTAAAAAATGATTTTTATCATTGTGATTTGTGTAAATTAACAATATTTGTTTGTAAATTGACCACATTAAACAACTCACATAATTACATTCCACTTATTTTTATAAAAAGAGTTTCAAATATCTGATCTAATACACATGATGAAGCTGTAATATTTTAATTAATTAAATTAATTGGAAAACTAGGAAACTTGGAAAACCTCAGGAGAGGTATATGGTAGGCCTATATGGATAGAGTGACAGATTGAATAGCACATTGATAGAAATTCCACACTCAAGTGACTTTAGATCATTCCACTTTTTTCTAATTACTAGGGTCTTCCGACCTTATTTCTAAACTTCCTACTTTCACGTTTCTATTACAAGCACTTCATCCCCTTTCTTTTCCCTTGATAGCCTACAAGTGGCCCAATTTTTAATTTTTGTATTCTGTCACTGTAACATCACAAATGTTCTCACTCTATTACATCATGTGTTATTTAGTCTTACATGGTAATCATTCTCCAATTGTTATATTTTTAATTTTCTTGAAATAGTCCTTGAACATTCCTGACTAAGCTAATATGGAATATTAACAAATAAGAGATAATAAATTAAAAAGGGATTAATTTTAATTTTCATAATTCAGTTGTCTTGAAGCAATACCATTTAAGTATCAAAAGAAGTATGTAGCAATTAATTAAAACACATTTCTTATTATTGGCAACATAGTTTGTTGAATTAGTGCCAACTTTTTGGCACATTTTAGAACCTTTCTCAAAGCTAGTTTGTACAAAAGAACTGTGTTTTAATTAATTCTACAATGGGGAAGAAAACAAACTGTAATACATAAATCTCAGTACCCAGAAATCTGCGAGACTGTGTGTTCTGCAGGGTCAGCTAGTGACGGTGAAGTGTGGGCTTCAGGGGTCCTGGCAGCTCCATATTATGTGTCCGACACCCTGAGAAGACGCAGTGAGGGCAGTGACCCCGGCCCTCGCCCAAGCATCCGCCTCACCAGCACAGCTCTGGCCGGTCGAGCCAGGAGAGTGTCATTTGACATGGCTGTCTCCTCCACCACCGCCAACATGGCTAACACCAACTCACCTGAACGGCCACCTAGTTCTGGGGCCAACACTATGCAGGTAGGTACTTATACAGAACCATTTTCTGAGACGAAAATTATGATTATATACTCCTGGACCCAGATATAGTTTTTAAAAAACATCCTTAGCAAAGAGCAAACATCAGAAAATGAAATAAAAGAAATTCTTGGCTCCACTGAAACTATCTGTTTTATAAATAAGGTCAAATAATAAACTATTATTATTCAATGAACTCAGATGCTAAATGCAACATTTTCTTATTACCATAATATTGATGAACACAAGTATGAATACGGTGAAAACTGTCTATGGTGGAAGCAGTCTGTAAGATTCTGGCAAAAATTGGCCATTAATTGATGTGGCAGCTTAATCAAGGTTACAGGAATTGTAGAACAGATTTTATCCTGCTAATTGCAATAAACTAAATGTTTTTTGTTAAAATAATTTTAAGTACCTTAAATAACAAAATTCAATTTAAACCACGAACCACACTTGAATTACAATATCTTTTGTATAAATTTTATTCACCTTTTCCAAAAAAAGTCTTACTGAGTGGTTTGTTTTGATGAGTCTTTTTAGCTGCTTATGTTTCAAAAGTTCACACAAATTTGCTTGTTTTTTAAAAAAAATAATTTTATTAAATTTGTGCCCTATCACACTTAAAAATGTCAGCACGTTTTCTAGCTGAAACTTTTCTCATTTTATAGGATTATATGCTTTCTCTTGGCAAATGTCAAACATCCTCATTCTCATGAAGTGCACTTTCTGTCCCCACTGCACTGATCTCTCAAGCAAATGAGATTGCAATTCTGTGAGCAGGGCTGTCCCATGAAAGAGGTTCCAAAGAGATGAACAAATTGGTTTCACGCTCAGATCAGTTTTGTGTTTCACTAATCCAAGGGTGTCCAACTTGCAAGGCATCAAGGGCCATAACTAATACTTTTAGTAAGGCTGCATGCCATATTTTTATTACTTAAGCAATTCACACCTGACTTCCCCATATCGCTTGTGCGCTATGGGCACAATGTTCTCACCTGATATGGATGAAAGCGACTTTCAATTTTGACTAACAACTTTCGTGGGCCACAATAAATGGCATGCAGCCTGCAGGCCACCAATTGGACAACCCTGTACTTCTCATTTAAAATCCCCCCAGTAGGGATTAGCAAAATTTCATGAGAAAGCTCTGTATGAGCAAAGTGAAACACATTGTTATTTCATAGAGACATTAATATTGTCTTTTTTTATTTAAAAAAAGAACTTGAACCCTTGTCAGAAGACTGGCTTTAGATGTCACCAGTGAAGTCATTTGACAATGTGTATCTTCACAGAAATGTACAGTATTAATATTATATCCACTGTCTTTACAGTTTTAATGTAAAAGAGTTCAAAATTGCTATAGGTAGTCACTTAATATGTGTCAGCCTACAGCCTGCAGGGTCAGATGGGCATCCATATATCCATATGTGTTATAAAAAAACTTCTGTAATTAAGGTGAACACTTAATCGAAGTGGCCATTTGAGCAGGTTTCACTGCATTTGATTAATATGACTAAGTAAATTAGTAAGAATTTGATTATTTATTTAATTTTATAATTTTAGGGTGATGATCAAAATATGGTTCGCTGTCGGTATGGAAAATGTGGTCGTGCTGCTCCAATAGCAGAAGCTCGTCGCTGCTTCAAGACTTGTCATAACTGTGAACATGTGTATTGTTCACGTGAATGTCGTCGAGCTCATTGGGAAAGACATCGTAAAACATGCCTGCATTCACGTGTTGGTGCCCTCTGCCGTCAGGTGTTATCTGCGGTAAATTTGACATGTCTCTACAAATACAATATCAATAAAACTGATTCTCATTCTTTTCTATTGTATATCTTCTAAATACATTTTTTGGTACTGTATGTAAAACGATCTCCAATTAACATTTTATAACTATTATTAATAACATGAGGGGAATTGAAATAATAAGTCCCAAACTATTCTTCTTTATTTGATTTGGGACTTTTTATTTCAGTTTGAAAAAACAACAGACATTTTATAAAAATACAAACAACATGAGGAGAAGCATAGAATAAAAAACTTGATGGATAAATTTTTACAAATATTACTTTGAAGAGAAACAGATGTGAACAATTTCCTTTCAGTTTATGTTGTTTTCTATGTTAAGAAATCGACCGACCTCACATTCTCTCTCATAACTTTGTGATGTTGACTTTTGTCATTCTTTTGTCTGGGGAATACTACTCTGGAAAACTACTTATACATAAATTCTTCCTTTTAGAAATAATTATTTCATATCTGATCTTCTTTCTGTTCTGATTAGTCTCCTTTCCACTAGGACAAATAGCTTAAATTCTTTTATAGAATAAGTGCAAAGCTGAATTAAAGTTGAAAAACAAATTATAGGTATTTGCTTTATTTAGTGGGTATTGAAAATGCAATTGCAAATACTGAAAAAGCTTGTAACTGTACTCAGTATTACCACCATTATTAGAGACAGGGAAAATATGTAGTATGAAACGTTGAAATATATACATAAATCCGTAATGAAAACAGTGATAATATGTAATAAATGTGTAAAATTGGAAGTTACATAAAATTAAATTACAGAACTTATTAAACACATTTACCTAATCCATTCCGTTATTAATGTAATATAAAATTACTTTTTTCAAAAATTTCCTAAACAAATTTTTAAAAGGATTCAAAAGTTTTAAAAATGATTTGTACAAGCACAAGTTAAAGCTCATTTTGTATCATAGAACTTTCTCATCAGTAATAAAAGCTAAATCTATTGGTATCCAGGACTGTAGTTTAATAGCCTGACTAGACGCAATAGAAGCTGCGGTCATATTTGCGATATCTACGACCAACAACCACTGCAGCATGCAACATCCTCAACAAAGTGTTACATGTTGGCGATGGTCAAAGTTTCTCAGAAATTAAGGTTTTGTTCACAAAATGTAGCATCAGTAAAACTTTTCACACCTAGAGGAGAATACGATCTCAGTCACAAACATCCACTTCCTGCCACTGAGATAACCGAAGCAGGTGTGACAGACTGTAAGAACATCATACAGCTCTCAGTAATAATGTAGGAAAAAATTTGGATTTCTTTGAAAATATTTCTTTTCAAAAAAATGTTACAAAATTGATAGAATAAAAAACTATTTTGTGAAAATAGTAAAATATGTAATATAGTACCAAATATGTAAAAACATGTAAAAAATTAGATATTGTATTAGGAAGGAAACGTTTCGCCAAGATTACAATTTTGAAAATGGCTAGTAGAAAGATAAAAAAAAATTATATATTAAAAAAATCCAAACTCTAACCATCATCATACCAGTTTCTTATCTCTGTACAATGTTAATGTACATGTCCATAATTAAATATACACACGTGTGTATGTATATGTACTCATACATTTTGTATGTATGTGTATGTACTCATACAATCTGATTCAAAATATAAAATTGTTAATCTACCAAACTGAATTATTATATAACTTGTTATATAATTCTAATATAAGTATCCAACAGCTTCTTGCTGCCACTATTAGTAAATAAATAAAGATCTGGTTGATAAAGGACTGGAAAACAATTCTGTATCTAGCAGAAGTCCACTTACAGGATCTTTTGTTGATCGTTTCTAAAAAAATGTCAAAAACCATTATCTATCCTTGGTGTATTAGATATAGAGAGAATTATAATATTTCAATGAACACATAAAGAAAACCTTTCATCATCAACATTGCGAAAAAACATTACAATTATTAAATATCGAGCAAAAACTTATAAAAATATTAAAAAAATGTTGTATTACAACTTACTGAATTGTTCATCTAATTGTTCAGAAATTTCGTATTGTATTAATTTTTTATTAATTGAATCTGATTTTAAGTAACAAAACTGAAAATGATAGTATTATTCTCAACTAATACGTTCTTTGTATTGTTGGAACCAAAAGAAGTTGTTCGTACACCACTCCCTCTAATATTGTTTTTCTTCCCTTTATGTTATAACCTCCACCATCTATATCATCATCATCATCTTTACCTTCTCTACTCTTTCCCCTTGCTAGGATCAATTTATTTACTTATTTAATTTAAGTCAAAACAACTGTGTGACAAACTATGGTGAGAAGTGGAATCAGTGTACAGTTTCTTGAGCTCTTGGGATCTGGTTCATACACATATTAAGTTTAATTATGAATTCAGATAATAACAAGCATTTTTGGCAAGAGTTGGTATGAGAATACTCATACCTGTGTAATAAAAACTATTTGCAAAGGAAAATCAGCTATAGATTTGGGCTATTATCCCTTATGATGCCCTTCATTACAAAATCGACTTACTGTAATGAGAATATGGTGAATGATTATTTGATTTACTACATTTCCCACTGAGACCAACTCAAGAAAATGTGCGCAGATATTCAAACTACATCTCTGATCATCTACATCACAGATAGTGAATTCCTCCTTTCAGTCACATCAATAAATTAGGTACCTCACAAAAAGGTAGACTCTGACAAATAGCTATTCAAAACAAAACCAAAAAAAAGGGGGGGGGAAATAATAAATAAATTGGAATTGGAGTCTAAAAACTAATTTAAATGAGAGTCATTTTTTAATGTGTACTTAAAGGTTTTTTTTTTTTTTTTTTTTTTTTTTTTTTTTTTTTTTTTTTTTCAATAAAATGTTTTGTAGCATTATTAGTGTATAATATCATTGTTCACTAGAATATAGAAAATATGAATGCAGATTGTAATGTACTCCTGTTTTGACAGGTGAAGGAGGATGCAGCCACTCTTCGACATGTCTCACTTCTTGCTCGCCGGGGTTATTTGGCCCAAGGCCGTGGTGCTGTAAAACTTTTTTTCTCAAGTCCTGATCTAGCTGAAAGGTTTGTTGCTCATGGTTTGCCAGAACTTGGAGAACCTGTGTATGCCCGATGGGCAGACTTACTTCCTGCTGAAATGGGGGCAGATTTGTATTCAGAACTTCTTCGATTGTGCAAAACATACAACCCCGATACACGCCTTGTGCTCTATGTTGCTGTCTGTGTTGTTAGTGAAGCTCCTACCACAGGTGCTGTTAAATGGGAAAGACAACTTGTGTCCCGATGTTCAAAGATGCGTTTGTGTCGAACTTTGATGGCTTCTATTGCCTCTGGAAAACAGCAAACCCCAACTCCCCCTCCACCAGTACCCCAAAGACGATCTTCTCCATGCAGTATTACTAGAGACATGGAAAATCCAGAGACTCTTATATTAACTTCCTTACCCGGATGTGAAGGGCAAATGTCTCCAAAACGTGCTAGGGAAATCAGCTTTACGAATATTCAACGCCATCTTCGTCAAAGAGGAGTTAGTTTAAGAAGGCATTTCCCAGATGTATATAAGCGACTTTGTGCTTATGTTGAAGGAACAACTGAACGTTTTACCCCTGTTACCATATATCCCTGTGATGCAGTAACAGGAAAAAGTTTTATGTGTATTATTATGCCTGATGCAGAGCCTGAGAGGCTGGAGTTAGTCCCCCGTGACAGCAGTTGTGTGAAAACCATTGACATAAGTAAAGAGCATGAAAGTACATAGCACCGAGTTCGACAGAGGCGTGGGCTCTCAACTATTTCAATGCCACTGCCAGCACAACCAGGGACTAGTTCATAGTTGAAATTGTAGGCCAGCAAAATTAGACATAAAAATACGAAGAATTATTAAAAGTGAAAATACAAGAATTCTACTGATTTGCTGTAGATACTAAAAAAATAATAAAGCTATTGACGATAAAATTCTGACAAAAAGAAAGTCTTGTGGAATTCATAATTCTTTCTTTGATTTAAGGTACAATTCAAAATAGAATGATAAATATTGCTAAAAAATCTCATAATATATCAACATTAAGAAAATATATGTGACTATTTTAATTCTGCTTTGAACAAACTGACCAAATAATTAAAAGAAAACTATTTTATCTTTCTCAAAGAGATAGCATTTTTATGTTATTTTTTGTTAATACTTAAAATGATTTTACACATTATTTCTAAACTTGCACAAGTTATGTAATGGTTTCACAAGAGGACTGATCATGTGTTAAAAATTGTTACAAAGTTGTATACTATGAAATAGGTACTTTTAATTAGTAGCATGTATATCACAAATTTGTTTCTTTAAATAAATATGTAATATTTTTATTGTTGTTATTATTATTATTATTATTATTATTATTATTATTATTATTATTATTATTATTATTATTATTAGCAAGATATTTAAATATGAGGCAGCCTTGCCAAAAGAGAAAGACTTACACAAGGTGCAATTTGTGTCTAAAGCTGTTTGTATGCTTAGATTGAGAATGCTGTTTTTTTGTAATTTGTGTAAAAATGTGATCTATGTTGTAGAAGATGTTTCTTGGATGCTTAAATATTTTCATAATATACAGTTACAAAAATATTCATTTAGATAATATTATCTACCTTAAATGTGGTAAAGAATCCTCATCCTATATAATATCATTTCAGTGGAGAGCACTGTCATGATCTGTGATAAAGGTAATTTCTCTGATAATAAGAATTACAAAATTACAACAATATTGTAAATTAAAAATTTATGTCTATTGTCTCTGAGAAACCTGTATGTTGTTATAATATGTAACAATTTGTTGCTGATAATGGCTACTGTTCTGCAGCTTAGTCTTTAATTCTTACATTTAACATACATACATAGGAAAGGCAATCAGTTCCTTAAATATATTACAACTTAGATTGTCTAGTCTTTTTAAATGCATGCTGTACTTGGGAATATTACATAAATAAGATGAGAAATTATATTCAGTATATAAAAACATATGTATCTGGCAATAATATCTTTGAGAACATTAATTAACTCATTAAATTCTATAGTTAAAAATAATTTATTGAATGTTATTGTTTGAATACTTTGTTGTGTGTAATGTGATATTAACAGTAAGATATCAAAACAGTTATACTCTAAACATCTAGTTTCATTATAATGAATATTGTATGTTTAAAGCTTACATTTTGACAATATTGTCATCATTCATACTCTGCAAAAAAACAAACATAAAGGTTAACATTAAGAACATTCTTATTGTTGTACTGTGAATTCAAAAGAAGTATTTCAATTTTGCAATTACTATTGAAATAATAAAGAACTGCTGTTGCATTACCTAATGCAGTAATTTAATATAGTTAGATCCCCAAATTTTCAGTTGCAGAAATTTGGAATATTTCACATTCTGAACACTCTTAGAGAACAGAACATAGCTTTTAGAAGCTATTCTCAAGAATTTGTTTCTGCCTGTCTTGCTAACAGCATGAAATAATTGTTATACAGAACAGACAATATATTGTAACAAATATTCTTTTGATGGAAATCTAAAATGTACACACTTTGAATGTACATATTTTGAGCACCTTTTTAGATTCAATTACCAAGGGCTGGATTAGACGATTAATGTACTTGTTTGGAAAAAGCAAATGTCATAGCAACAGCCTTAAGCTTTTTCAAATTTTTATTTCTTTCGCTTTTCTCTTTTATTCCTTTTCTTTTTATTTAGGTGTCTTTTACATTAATGATCAGAGTTGAAATTGTGTTTTTTAATTTTATTTTGATCTTACTTACTTTGTTTAAAACTTAAAAGCAGGAATATTGAAATTTGGTATTTAATAACTTAGAAATAATACTTTCATTTTTTTTATTTACCAATCTTTAACTCTAAAAATTACAAATTACTACTTAAGAAATCTCTTTCTTGGGAGCTGATTGCAAGAAGTCAATTATATTTTTGCAACAAAAGTTAAAATATTTTTTTAAACAATGTTATTATTAGCTTGTGTTTTGCCTCTTTGAAATAATTTATTGTACTGTAAATACTATAAATTTAATTTTTATTTTGACTTAACTCTTCTTGGGTATCAGTATTTTAAATATTTGTATCAATATTCATTCATATGATCATTCATTCATTTATTATTTGGAAATGAATAATTAATTAAAGCAACCTTTTGAAAGCTTATATAATAATTTATAAACAAGTATGAAAAATTCTGTATATAATGTGAGACTTAAATTATGCAGATAAGTATAAGAAATATATTTTTAGTATATTTGTTTAGAGAATTTGGATAATCCTGGAGGTATTGTTTCAAATTTTATTAATAGATTATGAATGTTTACTTATATTGTTTTTTGATTGAGCAGTAAATTGTATTTTCCGATATGTGTTCCTGAAATGTTAATACTGTATATCCTATAAACTGTTAAGTAATGATATTTTCTTTTGGTATTGATATTCATTCTTAAAATTTCAAGATCAGACTAATTTCTCAGTCATCAAATTCTTGGTCTTTTCAAAACATTAATTTGTCAAATTTTAAATTGTATGTTTTGAATAGATATATTAAAAATTCATTAATTGGTCAAATAAATTTAATATAAATATTAACAGTTGCCCTTTGCTACAAAATGGTACCTGGCATTAATTTATAATATAAGAAAATACAAATAGTTCTGATGAAAGCTTTGTTGAATTCAAAATTGTGACATTCTTTTACTACTAATATTTCTGAGGATACTAATTATTTGTGTATTACACAAACTGTATTAGAGGTAATATAATTTTAATTTCATCATTCTTAGTGAGTCATAATTTTATATTTATCCTTATGTTTATTTAATGATACATGAATTACTTGTATTAGTTTCAAATTTCTGTGATGTTAGTGGTTATATATTTAGAAATAATTTAATCCTAAATTTTCTAAGTGTTTGTTATACTTATTGTATGGTATTCATTTTCTAAGAGGCTTCTCAGTAAATTGAAAATATATATTATTTCCTATTCCTCTCTTCTTCAATTACAAAATAATTTTTATCTTAAAACAATCACACTTTCTCTATCATTGACTTCAATCACATTTTGTGTCTTTTTAGTGACTTATGTTGATTAAAATATATTACATTTTCTCCATGAGCTTTCCTTTTGTTTCTCTGAGAAAAGTTATCACAGCCAGTTTACTATTTTCTTTTTGAAGAGTATAAGAAATTAGTGTAATATTTTACCATAATCACTTTTCATTTCTTTTTAAGAAACTAAATCACACAATATTCTGCTTGAGAAAGAAAACAATCCAAAGCAAACCTGGAATTGTTTTCAGAAAACTCTTAAAAGTTTGCTGAAAATAATTTTTTGTTAGGCATGTAAAAATTCATGCAAAAGTATTTTGTATTTTGAAGATTTAAAAGTAGAAACCATGTTTTTAGGTGTATGTTAAAACTTCAGAGCTAATTGATATCTCAGAAAATGAATTAACATTTGTTGATAATTAATGTAACTAATAAAAATGATAAACAATTAGGTTAGTCACAATTCAGATTTATGGTTTAGACAAAAATTGAATATTGAACATTTCTTGAAATCTTTTTATGACGAGCACAAAAATTAAATGATGAGGAATGTTTTGTGTTGTGTGGAGTGTGGGTATCATGTAGGATCATTCTTAATGAAAAGATTTCTTGAATGATCTTGAATTGACTTTTCTTATGTAATCATATAAAGAAAGCTCTGTCTTTCATACTCAAGCAATAGGAGATTGATTTTTGAATTAAAGTATTTACGATCAACTTCTGAAGCCAAATATACTTTACG
Source organism: Gryllus bimaculatus (assembly GCA_017312745.1). Classification (NCBI taxonomy): domain Eukaryota; kingdom Metazoa; phylum Arthropoda; class Insecta; order Orthoptera; family Gryllidae; genus Gryllus; species Gryllus bimaculatus. The sequence continues at coordinate 847,329 of BOPP01000102.1, forward strand.
CCCTTTGATTTCTTCATTGAAAAAGCATTTAATAAGTTTTAGTGAAAGAAATCAAAAAATATTTTTAATGAAAGAATATATCTTCAATGTTTAACAAACCTTTCTTGATAACTCACAAATGTAAATCCTGTGCCTTTGTTATTTACAATTCAAGAGTAAAAGATGACCTGTGATATATTTCAAATAGTAGATTAGAGGCTTTGCGTGTCATAAACTAGGTTTATTATAGTAATCATGAGGAACCGTTATTTTAGTAATACTGAGAAAACCCCACAATTATATACTGCAATTTCAATCAACTTAAAAAGAAAATATAAGTTACGTCAATATATTCTGTACCATTTAGTAACTCACGAATTCAAATGTCAGACAAAACTATGTTGCATAATTTAAGGAAAATGAGGCTAATTTAATATAGTTTTGTACTGTACAGTGATTGTACTGTACATTTGCACTGTCTTCAGCTTAACTTGTAATCCTTGTTCTTGTTTTGGTAATTTGGCAACCGTGTGTTTTTGCCACCTATCAAGTGTCTGGCATGTTGAGACAGGAGACGACTGTCAGATCTGTGTTTTTCCCATTTAAGAGCTTAGGTGAGCAGTTATCTGGCTCACTCCCCAAAATCTTTTTATGCTGTGCAGGATGTTTGGGATGGGGTGGGGTGGGTAGGGGCATTAGCAGGAAACAAAACATCTCTTTAGGTGAATCTGTCCAGTATGCTTAGGAAACAAAACTGTAACACTGAAGATGTGAAGGGTAGTTATGACTGATTTATTATTATTTGATGAAAGACGGTCTAGAAAGAAATCAAAAAGATATCTCGTGACATTAATGCCAAGTACTTCATTATATATAACAGTACTAATGTATTATTATTATTATTATTATTATTATTATTATTATTATTATTATTATTATTATTATTATTATGGAATCTGATTATTAAGTGAATAAAATCTTAATGAAATACTTCATCATCATCAACACCCTTGGTTTAGGAGTGGTGCTCCTGTCCTGTTAGTGGGTAGCAAAGCAGTATTCCTTCATGTAGTGAAGTGTTTCCTGCTAGTGCCATCTTGTTGGTCTGCATCTACCCCTCTTGCCATTCGGTCTAAACTTTAATACCATCCATGGTAGACATCTTTTGCCCATTCTTTTCACATGTGTTCTCCATTTCCTTTGGTAATTTTTTATTTCTTCTGCTAAGTTTTCTGTTTTCAGTTCTTTCCTAATTGATTCATTTCGAATTTTGTCCATTCTTGTTACTCCCAACCCTGCCCTTAGGAACTTCATCTGAGCTACTTCTATGCTTCTGATTTCTTTATCCCTGTTATCCACATTTCTGAACCATACTTTAACATTAGTTTTGATGAAGTATTATGGATTCTCATCATTGTTTCTTTTCTCACTTTTCCAAAATATTTCTTTATTATTCCATTGTTTCTATTATATTTTTGTATATTTTTTTTCTATATCCTTCTGGTTCAATTCAATTGAATTTCTGAGATATTTGAATGTGGTAACTTGTTCAGTTATTGAATTTTCTATTACTATTTTGGTTCTAAGATGTGAAATACTTAATTATACAATTATAATATACACTAAATACTTAATTATTAAAAATATTAAAATTTAATTTCCTTAAAATTACAAAAAACTGACTGAGAAGATGCTCAAGTAATCACCATTTGCCAAGAGATAGGCCTATACTCTTCTCAGCTCTTCAGTGGCTGCAATATGTTGAATAGTAACAAGGACAGAATGCTTTCTCTTTCTTCCAACTAAAATTAGCCGCTTTCTCTCAGCTCGAAATCTGAGGGCACGTGACCATGTGTTGCTGAAAGTGAAAGGGATCCTGAATGCCAAATTGCCAAAACAAGAGGTGGTGTTTCTAGACGTGAGTTGCGAGTCAAGATAAAGACCTGGTATAATAAGGAATAAAAGCAGAACAAAATTACAAATACTTCATTTAACAGATGCTAGAATTTCATTAAATCCAATAGAGTAGGAACATACTATGAACTCTTCCTTATTTTTTGAAGTAGTTTATAATCCTCCATAGTTGGCAAAAGAAAGTTGACAGTTTTCCATAATTAACATATATGTGCTTTTCTTCTCAGATGACTTGCAATACAATCCACCCACATGAGTTGTTAAAAAATATTTATAATTTTCTTTTTGAAAGTAATAGTACCTGATTATGTAGATTAATTATTTTTTTTCACATGAAGCATACTAAAATGAAATGTTATGAAATTTGCAAAGTTGATATTCCATCTATTATGAATGTATACACTAATAATAAATACACAACATAAACGTTAAATGTGTCTTTTGCTTTGTTTTGATAACAAAATGTAACAATGATCAGAGATTTCTCTGCAGCTAATAGTACAACTACCATATATCTGTGAACTGCTGAAACTAAAAAATTAATTTAAAGCTTAGTAAATTAAATATTAGTTTTTAACATTTCACTACTAGTTATTCATAATAAATATTCACTTCTTGAAGATACTAATGATATTAACTCACTATGTTTTTACATTAACTTCTTTTGTAATTTTTTGCTGTTTAAAAATAAATGAAATTTTGCTTTTTGAGGCTACACTGTAGTAAATTAATCTATTTTGTTAACTTGATGCAAGGCATTGTCTTTATTCTCTTTATGCAGTATTCAAAATTTGGTTTGTTTGTTCAATATCACAAATGCTAGAGAACTATACCTGCAAATATCTATATTATTTCATTTTAATACACAATACTTTCTAAAAAAGTTTTCTTTCCCTTCATAGACAAATCTTTAAAAGACATCAAAACATCAAAACAAAATTTAATATTTTTAATCAAAAATGAAACAGTAAATCTTTGAAGCATTTTTTTTAAATATCTTTTTAATATTCTGTTTCATTTTTAAAAATGATGTTGATACTTTCTGTTCATTGCAGTTGAAATTATCTCTATTACAATAATATATACTTTTCTCCTTCCCCAAACAATTAAGATTGAAAACTTTTAAATTGTACAAAAGATTACTTATTAATTCTAACACATAATAATATATTTTAAACATTTATTTTATGAAAATACCTCGTGTAAATGTTATTTTCAAATTAGTGAATAATTGCACTTTCATTAATTCAATTAAATATTTTTTTATTTAAAAACATCAATGTAAAAAATATTGTATTATGTTTAATAAGCAATTATAGTGGTTTTATTAAAATTGTCAGAGTTAATGCAGCAAATGTTTCAATTTGCTAAAATGAAAAACCTGCATTATATTACCCTTTTTCTAAGACCATTGAAAAGTGCAATTATTGTTCCAGGCATGATGCACAGGGCATAATTTATTTTTATCCAATTTCATCTTGCATTTTATCTAATATTTTAGTCTCTTGTAGTAGTATTCAGAGATGGAGTACTTTTGAAATATTATAAAAGAAATCCTGATATACATAAAAGTTGCAATGAAATAAGTTCCGTTCATATGATATGAATGATGATTATGAGATATGAAATCTTCTGGTTCATCATCAATCAAAATTTTTATGTTTCTTTTATTATACATAAAGGTATTATTTACATAATAAACACAGAAAATATAGAAATACAATTAGTTTGATTACTTTGCACATTTTTGGTAAGATTAGATTGTTACTGGATTAATTTCAATTAATGATTCAAATATACATTTTCTTCATAAATGTAAAATTAAACTAGTATAATACTTTCCCACTAGTACATGACCAGCACTTTTATTGTACAAAATTATATACTAACCATATACATTCGAAATGAATGGAAATGAAATATCGGTTTAAACTTTCAAACTGTATTATTTTACCAAATTTATTCAACTCTGTACATTTATTGGCATGTAACTAAATCTAATATAAAAGTGTGATAACTTTCAATTATAATACAAAATGTTTACAATTACTTTCATTCTCTTGAGAAATTTTTTAGAATTTTTATGAAAATGTGTTTTTGTAAATGACATTAAATTTCTGATAGAAGTCCTTCTTTGACTCTAAAATACAGTTCTGTAAGTCCAGAAAAGAACCAACTCATTGTGAAATAGTATACATTTATTGATTTTTAATTAGAAAAGTTAATGATTGAAAGTGTACAATTACAGGATTTATATTACAGAAGTGAAATCAGTATGTTACTTCATGAAATGCATGAAAAAGGGTAAATGATATTCTTGAAGCACCATACAAATAAACATTTGAACTGTCACTGAGTTTATGCTTTTTAATTAATATGCTTTGAATAATATTCCAAATTATTAAATTTCAAGTGTGTGACAAAATAAAATTGCTCTTATCAACTTACTAAGTTGATCAAGTTTATGGTGGTTGTTTAGCTTCAAACATTTCAAATTTGATAGTTTGTGCTTATCAAGTCTATCATTTCTCTTCTACTAGAAACACCTGGCAAATCACATGTATTATTTAACAGAATCATTTGTCAATTTACACTGAAACATTTAAACTCTCTACTATACTAAACTATTAAAGCTATATAAAAAATGATCTGTATAATTCTAAGTGCAACAATAAATAATATTAGACAATTCTTATTTTCAGTCTAAAAATGAAATTCCAAGCTATGCTTTAATTATAACTTGTTTTACAAATAGTTTTTTCTAATAGTTGACTTCATTGATTTCAATATTGTTTCCCAACCAGTTCTGGAGCTAAATGTTCTTTACAAATCTCATTGTAGTATCTTGATTTATGATTGTAAAGTTCATTCTCATAGCTTCCATGTTTTGACTTCGCAGTTTCAAATTTTTGGCAAGTCCTCACTTTAAATTAGAGAACTCAAGATTAAAGAAGCTATGTCTAGTTATAACATACCAGTTATAACATAATGGGACAGATATTTTCAACTGAAAAAGTTTTGTTTACCTCCAAGTAACGGGGGAACTGAGAGTACTGGACTTGCTAGTCAGTTGGAGAATGAATTATTACAGAAAACTTATTACTGAACAAAATGTCTGTGTCAGAATCATCATATGTGAGTGCTTGCACAGTGATTCTGAAATACAAACAAAACTCTGAGTTATTATGTGTTATTTTATTATTTTAGCATAGGAAAATTGTATGAGATACTTTTCTTTGACAAACCTGTATTCTTCTCCAGCCGGTAAATAAGTAGTTGAATAGAGAGTTCCATTTCCGTCCAAGCTTTTAACTCTAAAAGATTTTCCTTCAACAATAAGGTAGTTGTTATAAATAACTTGTTTTGATCATATGGGATAATTACTACGAAAGATTGACTGAGGTGAAAGGAGGTAGGAAAGGGCGAAGTGATAAGACAGTAACATGTGGGTAAAGGAAATATGTAATGAGTGAGAAAATGTATTGATAAGGTAGATTGTCAGGGAACATACAAATGCAAAATTCAAGCGTAAAAATTGCAAAGCAAACCAACCATGATTAATTGATACGACACCCTGCAGCATTATTAGTGAGAAAGAGGATGAATGAGAAGAATGGATCATTAAAGAAACATTACAAGCTGATCAATTTTACATGTAAATAAAACCTGTAAAAATAGAGTAAATTGTAAAAGAAGTATTGTAAAAAAAATTGCAATATTTTCCAATAATTTTATCACAAATGGGTAATCTGTATCACATTGGGTATTCTTGATTTGACAAAAAACATTGCTGTCTGATGGCTCTTATTAACAAATGAAGTAGTCAAAAAAGGATGTGAAACCAAATCGATAATCGTGATACTCATATAAAAGAGAATAAAAAATTCTGTGGATTTCTTAAAATTAAACCTCTAAGAGAAATCTGTTGCAGAGATACGAGAAACGTGTTTTTCACATTTTATTTTTTTATCAGCTTATACTGCATGAATTAGGCTGCAAAAATTGCAGAGATGGGGAAAAAATGTTGAATTTGAAGGTATTTTTATCAACCAATTTTGGCACTAAATTCAAATATAAAAATGATTAATAAGTTTTAAAAATTTATTTTTGATGTGATAATGGAGTACTATCTTAGAAGAAAAAAATCTTTAACCCTATCAAAAGGGTCAAGAACTAGTTGGGAGGGGTGGAAAAACTAGTCGGGAGCTTAGAGTTTGTCCCAGCTGGAGAAGTGCTCTGCTGATGGGAGATATCTGGTTGAGGAAAACCTATCTTTCCAAGTTAAACTTCTCTGCCTCTATCATTGCTCTATCTACTGGCAGCTGTGTCTGATAATCCATTTTCTTACACTTTACAGGAATATTGGCTTTCATCACAAAATTATCTTATCCACATTCTGCACTTCTAGATACTCTTATGACTTGTGCTCTCAACTCTTAATCCTGTTGTTGGATCACATAATCAATAATATATTTTAAATGCCTACAGGTTTGTGTTCAGGTGCACTTTTGAATTTCCTTGTGGGGAAAGTACTAATTTAATATTTTTAGATAATGAGATTCACAAAGGTCTACCAGTTGCTGCTCATTGTCATTATACGCCTCCTTCCTCATATCTTCCCACTATCTTATTGTTTTCTGCTTTACCTGCTAGGGCATTTAAATTCCCCATAATATATAATTCCTTATGAGGGTGCATATCTTTTAAAATGTCAGTTAATTTTCTATAAAAAATATCTTTGAATGGCAATCTCTGTCTCTTGTTGTTTCACATACTCCTACTATTAGAATAACATGTCCATTTTTCTTAAGTTCTCATGATGTTATTCTCTCATCTACTTCTTTCCATTCTTTTACGTATCACTGATGTTCCACTATTGACATACTCCTTTTTACTCTTTCATTTTTACTCATATTGCTGATGAAATGGATATATTTGCCAATTTTTTCATTACCCATTCCAAGCCACATATTATGCTTGGAGCAATTTCAAACATTTTTCATGAACTTATTTTCTTTGCACGAGAGAGAGAAAGAGAGAGGAGAGAGAGATAGAGAAAGAGAGAGAGAGAGAGAGAGCATATTTTGCACATTCTGTACTCTAATTGTCAAGTGAGAGGAAACTAAATGCAAGTTAATCAGGAGAACAGTAGGTGCAGGGATAAGGAAATAAGAATTGTCTATTAACTACGAAGAAAGACCATAAAGAGATTGAAACACATTATAAATAGTGAACCAAGCCTTTTCTCCTCTCATAGACATCAGGTAACTCGTTCTGACAAAGAAAATCTTAAAATAAAATGTCCTAATTTGTATGATCCATGTTAGGTGAAAACCTAGGTTATCTAAAATTGAAGAATTTTTTTTACTTATTAGCTACTTTATTTATTAACTTACTACTTACCTTTGTCATTTTGGACAATTTGGTAGGATGTATGTAAGTGGTGGAGACCTCTAATGTTCAATGGTAGATGAACAAGATCTTTGAAAGGAGCAATAGGCCCTCCTGGTGTTAAAATTATTGAAGTCATTGTTTCAGAAATCTTTGCATTAGTCTCATCACATTTAGTTGTGTTGCAATATTTAATGCAACTTCTGCAATAATATAAAATTGGAATGGTTATTGGCATAGGAAATATTTTTTTTCTTTAACACACTAAAAAATCTTACGTTACCAAACGTTATTCACTTACTTTGCATTTTTAATACCTTTAAATATATGATAATCAGGAGGACAAGCCACTGAAATACAACTATAAAGACCGTTCATAGCAACACATATTTCTTCTTCCCCACACATGTGTAAATTTTTCTTGCAAGGATCTTCATCTGTAAATTAAAAAAATATTACTAGTATAAATACAATTTTATTTTTGATGATAAAATAAAAAAGGGTTGTTTATACATTTTCATGTTGTATAGATATGTCCTTTAGAAGGTCAGTAAAAAAAGAACATGACCATAGTCATAATATGTCAAATGAGCCCTATCTGAGATTACATACCTTTAATGTATAGAGGATATTAAAATGTACAAATCCGATAGGTCTAGGAAATGAAGATCTGGAAAGTTGATGGAAAAGGAAGACTAAAGATTTGTGAAAATACCTTTAATAAATTAATTCTGAGTTTTCAAAAATGTAAATGAGAAAATAATGCTCTTAGTTAACAACTTAATACAGGAGCAAAATTCTAAGCTTTTACTATCAAAATTATTCTAGTATTCTTTCCCACTACTGTGTGTACATTAAGGTTTTTTATGATAATACATACATACCTACACACACTCCATCAATTTCAACTTGTTTTGGCGTGTCGCAATGTTTCCAAGATTCGACTTTTCCATCTTTTGTTACTTCAATACCTGTGAAATAAAATACAAATAACTTCTAGATGGATTCTACTTGGATGGTACATATATAGTTACCCTTACTGAAATTCAGAGACATTGAAGTTGTGAAGTTTGGTACAAAGGTTGGTACAAAACACTCACATTTTGATAATACTCTGACAACGGGTCGGGTGATTAAGATTAATTTATATAATAAAATATTAATAAATAAACTAAAATATTAAGATTAATTAATGTAATATATTAGTTCCTTGAAGCATGAATATATGTGCACTTAAATCAACAAAAAAAGGGATTTATTTATTTAGCAGGTTGTAGAATATACAAAACATTATTTTAGCATGAAATACATTATTTCATGAAGGATTTCTCCTTGTGTGTGAACCTGTAGATGAATACAAACTATTTATTCTATTTAAATTATTTCACATCATTTCATACAAAATTGATGGTGGTGGCAGATATCTTGTGGTAATCCATAATGTAAGTTAGGAAATAATTATCCACAACAATAAAATTTGTTCAGGGCAAGATTCTTGAGGACAATTATTTTGTATCTCACATTTTATACAAAAGATTAAAAAAATTACAAAGAATAAACAAATATAACAATAAAGTAATAATATGTTGATTTCAACACAAGATTATTGGAATTATTATGTGAAAGAATTAAAGAATTTTTGAAAATAAAAAAGGCAGTATTTCATGAATAGATAAAGAGATAAGTTAATTCTAAATTAATCTAATTATAAATTGGTATACATAAGGAAAACAAGAAAAATATTCTATCAATATCAAAGAAAACCACATTTCAATCTAAAAATCCACTTTCAAGTAATTACTTATGATATATAAGTTGTTCTGAAATATAATTAGCCCTTTATAGGTGGACCATTTCAGAATGTTTTATCATGCTGGGTCTAGTAGCTTCATGAGTTATATTTTTTGTTTTTAGATCATTTTGTGGATGTATGGGAATTTATTATTTCTCCTTGTGTGAGCAAGTATTAGGAGAGTATATGATGAGTAGGGCTCGGAAGTTCAGGCAATTATTTTACATAAAATAGGTAGGCAAAAGGGCATTTATTTTTACTAAAATAGGTACCCAAATAAAGGCATTTTTTCTAACTAAGGTATGGGGCAAAACATGGGAAACATTGAAAAATCACTATTTAAAAGTAATTATTGTAAAAAAATTAATAAATAAATTGATTAACATTTTTATTCCAACTCTAAAATTTACATTAGCACTTATGTGGAAAGAAACTACCTTTTCTTTGAAATCATGATTGCACATGACTATCCAGTATGACAACTATGAATTTGTATTACTCACAATATTGTCTTTATGAAATTGTAGACTCCTTTTGAATCTTGAAATGGTATCAGTGAAACAGGAATTACAGATTTTGTTCTTCTCACTTGTGTAATTGCCAGAAGGGAAGAGAGAACAAGAAGGAACTGAGAATGGTTGTCCACAAAAGGGATCTGAGGCCATACACAAACATAAGATGAGATCTTTTATGGGGGAATAAGTCTGTCAGCATTAATGAGAAATATCAAGAATCTTCACTGGTATCTTCTTTCTTTCCCTTTTAGATTTTTAACTTAAGCTTCTATATCCATAGAAAGACAATACCGACCGTGTCTTCATGGTGTCCAGGCTTGCTGGTATGACTCTAGCTTTAAAGACATCAGAACCAGGAGGGGAAAAGGAGAAAAATGATGAAAAAGGCACAATTAAGGCAAAATGCCAAAAATAAGCATCAGAAGCTAAAATAAGCAAAAAAGACAAAATGAAAATCTAATAAAGCAACTCCTGAAGTACAATGATTCCTATCGTTAAAAGTCCTAAAATTGTAACAATAATAAAAAAGCATTTTGCCAAACTTCCGAGCTCTAATGATGCAAAATGAATGTCAATATGTGCTATATATTTTCGAGATGATATATTTTATCTAATGGTGAAGAAGAATAATAAAAAACGCAAAGTACAATTGATAATAAGCAAGAAGTCATCATTATTTCCTATCATATTCTTTATCAATAGCAGAGTTGCAAGAGAAATCAAGTTACAGTTATTTTTGCATGTTTAAACATTTTATTTGCATAAATATACAAACATACTTTGTGCAACAATTTTTTTAAAGAAGTGGGAGTGCAGGCACCTACTATTTCTTTTTGTACTTTGTACACCAGAAGGAATTTTACTTGAATGATCTTTTTTTAAAATTTGTCCTGTCTTCGTCAACACAAAACATCTCCAAACCCTTGTTGGGCATTGAGCTCTTGGAGTAGGTGTAATCCTCCTTTTTTTATTGTTAAGTCTTATCATGTTGCAGTCAGTCAGTGACTTTTATAGCTTCAGCCAGGGGCATAGCATCGTTAGTAACTAGGGTTCCCAGATGGTCACCTGACAAGGAATCTGCGGAAAATCTAGAATTGCTTAACTTCCGTGACTTCACAGAGCATAATTAAGCACTTTGGCTAGTAGTGTTGGAAGATTGATTGTTGGGTTTTCTCTATTTAGTCAGATTTTTGGAATTTCTCCTAGTAATAACACACATTTTTTGCAACTACTCGAGTAACAAACTTTGAGCCAAGTTCTTTATATTGATATTCTCATTGACGCGAATATTGTTAGCCATTTCCTAAATAATTTACTCTCCCATTTATTGCAGTAATATTTTAAAGACGAGAGAAAATTTCTATTATTCATATATTTATCATGTTTGCATACCTGTGAAAATTCAGTGGATATGAATGAAGAAATAATCTACCTATAAAATATGTACATGTGAAAAAAGTCACAAAGTTAAAAAAATATGTTTCTGATTACTTTTTGCCTACTTCTTGGTTCAAAATTATGGCCTTTTCTTTAACATTATTCTTTTATAGATAATCAGAATTTTCTTTAAAATATTCATCTCCAACATTGTCTTCTGAAAGATGTTCTTTTATCTTTTCTATACCATCTGCATTTTTAACATAAAAACATTTACTCATATTTAGAATTATATACAAAGGGGAATATATTATCTTCTTCAAACACAACAAACAAAGGAAAGATCCATGTAAGCTAAGAAGATGACTCAATGTAACTGCCTCAAGTCTTTCTGCAAAACTACAGAGCGATGCCATTAGATGCATGGGATCTGGTAATCCCATGTGTTGCCCACCAAAGGAAAGAGGGGTTACATGACCTAGCTTATCTGGTGGTAATCTTGCCAAAAGATGAAAAATTGTTCAACACAGGATGTCATCAGGTCTTGTAAAGTTACACCTTCAACGCAGTGAGATTCTGAGTTCTTAAAATGGTCTACTAGACCCATGCGCACCTTAAGGAGATTAATTCAGTTTGAAAGTCGTTTATTTTGGGAAAGTTAATTAAATATTCATTACTTACTAGTGCAATTTGTTTTTGAATCCAAAAGAGCAAGCCCAGGTGGACACAAACATTTGAAACTTCCTTCCAAATTCACACATTTGTGAGAACAAGGCTTCTCAGCACATTCATTCACATCTGAAATTGATGATGCCATATTTAGATTTAAAAAATTTCACAATTTAAATTTGAAGTGTCCATTCATTAATTATGACCACCTCCTGAACAATCACTAATACTGATAATAATCACTAACCTGCACATTTACCCCCTTTGACTGATGCTGTAAATCCTGGAGGGCAGGTACAAGCATATCCTCCTTGGTGATTTTCACATGTTTGAGTGAAGTGACAATTGTGCAACCGACGACTTGAACATTCATTAATATCTGTGGAAGTCAAGTTTCTCAAAGACTGATTGAATCCAGTGAAGAAATTTGTGTTGCCATTTTTATCAATTAATTCATTAATTTTTGAAACAGTGAAAATTAATATTTAATATTAAAAATCATAAAATCTACCTTGACAAAATCCTTCATCCATCAGCTCAAAACCTGTTGGACAAGAACCTGTAAAATTTGTGCTGATAGATCCTTCTTCTTTCAGTTTGAATTTCTTTATTTTAATGTTTTGCACTCTGAGAGTTTCAACAAGAGATCTGAAAAGAATGAATAAAGTTTTAAATCTGGAAAATGAAGATATTGTAGACTAACATTGAGAGAATTTTGAGAATCAAAAAAACTAATTAGAAATGTCTTTAATGTCATGAAATGTAATTATTTTCATCTAATAAATAAAATACAATTTTTTTAAGAATAGAGATTTAAAATGAAACCAAACATAGTAGATATATTAGAGTCTTGCTAATACAAGGGTAATGTCAATTTGGAGTAATTCATATTACAGAGTTTTTGTTGAGGAAATGGTCTGTATGCAAAGTATTGCACACAATGGATTACCAAAAGACAAGCAGCTTTTGTTTGTTTCAGACCAATGTGTTTGAGTGGAAAAAGAGAGAAAAGGGGAAAACAACAAATGTCTGCAAGTTAATGAGAGACATTTGTTGCCATGTCTTTACCTCAAAAAACCACATCACGATACGTATAATAAATAAGACTTTAATGTAGAAAAGTTCTGACAAACTCTTTTATTTCAGAGAAAATTTTGATTTGTTGAAAATTAACACCAAAATACATGAAAATGTTCTATATTGAATAATTTTTGAAACCTTGATCTTCATCACCATTATCATACAATCAATATTGCGAGGCATGATGCCTAGTCCTGGTGCTGGTGAATTCATCAGGTAGACCTTTTGCACTCTCATTTCTACAAAATTCAACAATAAACTGTGCCACACTTAGTACCTTTCAATCAAAGTCTGCTCTTACCTGTGATCATGTTTTGATAGCTTTCAAAAATTTTTATTCAATTTTTATTTTCTTAAAGTCCACAGTTTGTGAACAGAAATTTCCATATGCCTGGTCATGCATCTAAAATCTTTACATGGAAGTACTTTTTGATCTTTACATTTTGAGGGTATATTTTTGCTATATTTGAAATATTTTTCGTTTTTGATCAGAAAAATACAAAGAGATACAGAAAATTTGCAGCAAAAAGAGTATGGCAATACATGTGAATAAATGAAAACCAAAAGACAGCAATGAAGTGTATTATATGTTCTGACTTTGTATGAAAACACACATGTTTCATACATAATTTTGTAGAATATTCTTAAGTATTGATTTTTATATTTTTATATTACATTTAACAACATTGGTTACTACAGAATAAATCTAAACTTTGTTCAGATTATTTGTTTTATTTACTATCCAAAAATTAAAAATTACAGAGGGGAAATAGAATTCAATATGCGCCAGGATATAGATATAGGGAGCATGCCCTAAGGTTAAAAATTTTACTGTATGATTAATTGCATTTTAAAAGAAAGAATTTTTGACTGATTCCCAGGGCTCTCAAGGCAACTCATAGAGTGATTCAATAACATAAATACATCTTACGGTAATTTTCCTAGTGCTGGATTGTAGTTTATTGTTTTGTTCCAAGAAAATGGGATTGATGTACCATCACCTTCCAATATGCTGCTTGAACTTGCAAACAATTCTCCTAGTCCACTTTGAATATAATCCTCTGAAAATAAAATTTTAATAACAATTTATGCATTTATTCATAAATTTAATGTGAGATTATCATATTTGAAATTGTTTTATTATTATTAGAAAGAAATGAAATGTTGGATTTTTGTTCTAACAATTTTCTCCAATAAAAATGGTTGTTGCAGAAAATTGTACTTTGTAATTTAAATTGAGAAACTGCTCTTTCTCACAAGATCCGCCAAAAAAAATAAATGTTAAAATCTCCTCACACAACAATGGATTCAAAAGAGCCAATGATGACTTTGTTTAGAATTATCTCTAGTTTTTCTAACAATGTGGTATAATCTATAGCTATTATATACACAAAATACATATAAAATCGTACTTATATCTATGCAGTTTATGTTATCTTATTCTTATTTTTACAAGCTGAAAAAAAAGGAAAGAAAAAAAGGAAAAAAAGAAGAAAGAAAAAAGAAAAAAGGAAAAAAAGGAAAAGGAAAAAGGAAAAAAGAAAAACAAAGATATATCCTTAACCTTCATAAGGTTCCAATTTTACTTGTGAGCCAATTCTAAATTGTGGTGTTGTTCCTTGGATATGAACTTGGAAATTCAGTACTCCATCGGGCCCCGCACCCTCACCAGTATGGGTAATTGTTACATCTTGTCCTAAGCAGAGATGTTGGTAAATTGAATTAATTAATTATAACTTTTGTTTACAATAATGATTAATTGAATTACTATTAATAAATTATTTTTCAATGGATATTATGACACCATACCTGAAGAGAATTTCACAAAGGTTTTCATTTTGAATATCCCTCCAGTTAATGTATATCCATTTACAGCTTTATCATTTTGAAATGCTGTTGACCATGTTACTGGAGACATCACAAGAAAAAGATAAGGAAACCAAAGGTTCTGAAATTAGAATTGCAAATAATAATAGAAACATATGTAAGAGTATACAAGTATATTCATATAAACACATGCATACATATAAAACTGTTATAGACATTCACATGTACATGAGTTCAATCCAATCAATTTACACTCATTGAATTTCTCTTCATTTTAAATAATCATTACAGTCATTTTGAATATACAGCATTTAACACTCATTTTGGACCAAAGGATATAAATAGCTTCCTGGCTGCTTTCTCCCAGGAGCATTACAGCCCAGGTTGGGTCAGGCATCGGCCTTGAATCCTCCAGTTTTCTCTGACTCCAACAGCTCTTTTCCATATTCTTACTCAGTCAGAACTGGTCTCTTGCAGTTTGGAATACACCATCAATACCTTTTCTTCCAGGCCTATTAATGGGTTAGCTTTCCATCACTCTTCTTATCATGACTTCATGGGTATACATTTTCTGTCCATACCAGCTATTGGGTCTTTGTGAGTGATGGCACTCATATATTTCATCATCATTTTTGACAGCAACATTGTCTATGGTGTAGGAACTGTATTCCTGACATTCTAGTGAGTTAAAAACAGTATTCCTAAAGTGTTTCTGCTGATACCATCTTGTCTTTCGCTGATCTGCCCCTTTTCCACCTGGTCTTTAGTCCACTTTAGTACCTGTTTACCCATTGTTTTTCTATATCTTCTCTGTTTCCTCTGGTATTCTTTTTCTTCTTATGTTTCCTCATCCGCTCTAGGAATCTTCATTTACCACAACAAGTAATAATTTATTTATATTATATTCCTTTTTTGCAGTGACATAGTGTGAATTGAGTAGCTTTCAAATGAGTGAGTGGGTGGATAGGTGAGTGAACGCACGCACGCACTCATGCATGCGCACGCAGGGATTTATGTAAAGTACACCCACAAATTTAAAATATCCGTTTTTAAATTCAAGAGGATGCGACATCAGCCAGATCAATTGTGGAATATTAATTTTGGAGAAAATCGGCAGAAGGGTTAGCCGCTGACATGGTTCATGGATGGCCGAATGGGCAGCTGGCTGAACAAAAAAAAAATTTGATAATGTTCTAATTTTCTGTGATTCTAGTAAAAGCCCCAAACCAAAACATTGAGTTCTTGGACTCATCATGAGCTGGCATCCATTGTTTCATGTTCCTGTATGTTCCTGTAAGAATTCGTAATATTTTAATGACCATCAACTATTTAGGAATTAACGCAATGATATTGTGTTCTCTTTTCTTTTTCCTTCAATAATCCCTAATCCCTAATAAAATCTTCCTTCATTCCTACCTTTTCTCTGGTCGATTTCTTCCTCTTGCCAGAGTTTTGAAGTCTTTTTTTGAGTTAGCTCCATTCTTCTTAAACAGCCTTATCATTTCTTTTGGCATTTTATTATATCCTGAGAAACATATGTTTTCAGATTCATTTTTATTTCTTATTTTCTTAGTTTGTTTCTTCTTAATACGTGGAGATTTGATCAGAGGAACCTTTGCTGCCACAATTTTTGCCTTCTCTTATTTCTTAAAATACTTGTTTCATTGCTATGAAGTAGGTAGTGTTGGCTTGAAAATGATGTCATGAGGTACAATATTTGTTTCTACTGTCATTTTTTGGAAATGTCATTTTATGTATCCATTGACTGCTATATTTTGCAAGATTTTCTTCAAATTTCTTCTCTTTAATGAAAAGTTTGTTTTTTGAATTCAGAAAATATACCTCTTCTTTAAATAATCTATTGTTAATTACTATTTTTGTCCCAATATATTCTTTGTCTTAAAAATAATTGTATCTGCTTTTGAGGGAGACTACATCAGTTTATAGTTTTTAATTTTAACACAATTTTGTGCAATAGTACAATGTTCATGATGTATACTTCATAATGAATAAAAATTGTGAATTAATTTGAATGTACATTATAACTTACTTTCTTACGTGCAGGAGTTGATCGAGCTTCAATTAATCGAGCAGCTCTTAAGTCTGATATATTAATATGAGCTACTGTGTCAGGTATATTATGTCCATTCAAAATACCATTGATTTTCAGTTGAGCCTTCAAAGGTATGTCATCACAAGGTTTAGTGTCACATTTTTTAATCTGTAAAGAGTGAAATGAATTGCACAATATGAAATTTACAATTAGAAAAAATTGGGTACATTTACATAATTAAAACGAGGTACTTTGAATGTTATTTCAGTGCTTTTCTGTATTGACAAGAGAGGAGAAATGCAAATATTGTAACTTCTTTTTCTTTAATTCCCTCCCCCCCCCCCTTAATCTATTTTAGTACTATTTGAAATGACACCTTCATCTACTATATTATTTCAGTAGTATAGATGAGTTTTGCTTCTCTCATATGCAACCAATCTTTATAAAATTTGTTTCAAATATCAATTGTTTTGTTTTTTATTTTTAGTTCATTTTCTGTAAGTACATTGTTTAACACACAAGAGTTCTTGCAAGGGGATGCTAGTATGGAGTACTTGTTTATCATTTTGAAGTTAAAGTACTCTATTTCATGAATTTACAACTAAAAATTAATTGTGCTTTGTGTTGCTCTTGTACTTAAATTTCAAAGTTACCAGTTACAACTTTTTTTTGTGTGTAAAAATTTTGAGTGGAATTGCAGTACTTTTATCTTGCAACAGCTTTTCAGACTAGGGAATAATATATGTTGCTGATATTTTGTGCTTAATGTATTTTACTTTCCACAATAAAATATCTTGAGGATATTATGTTAAATAGTTCTATGTGGTAAGTAAGTTGTTACTAGCTGAATTCAAGAACTGAGTTCTGGGAAGATGTGGAGGTTAAGTGAACTCAAGATCATGGATTCCTGATTGGGTGATCATCTAGGAAGCCTGGGATCTAATGGCTTCAAGTCCCTGGCCAAAGAGATAAAAGGTAATGACTGACTATGACTGACAATGACTCACTAAATTAAAGAAGGATAACTCCAAAAACATTCTGTGTCAGTAGGTGGCTGTAACAAAACACAACACTGTTATGAACTGTAACAGTGAAAAAGATGGGGAAGGGGAAAAGAAGTAAAGGAAAAAAAACGGGGGTGTAAAGGAAACATAATTGCATGTCACAACTGCAAGCAAGAAATGTATTCAAAAATCACCATGTTTTTAAAAAAAAAATCAGCTAGGTTTCATACCAAGATAAAGGATCTCAATAGAGTGTGAAGAATATCTTAAAAAAGAAAGACAATGCAACAAAATGAAAAAGAAAGTTAAAAAAATCTCTCAGCTAATACTTCATCCGCAAGGAAAAAACTGAACCAGAAAAGAGGGTAACAAAATGATATTTGGTTGTGTTGTAAAGTGTACGATATGGGATTCTGAGGACAAGAAAGTATGTAGTCACAAATACCGAAGAATTTCCATATATTCTGCACAGATATACAAACAAATCCATGTGTTTTTTATATCTGAAAATGAAGTTTACAAATAGACAAATGGTAGATGAAAGGTGGGAACAAGTGAAACCATACCCATTTTTCCCACTCTCAAATATGTGTTGTTAGTCAAATCAGTTTCAGTAAATGAATGTTCTACAATTGTTAAGATGACTGCTGAAGCTGAAATTAACGCTGCAAAAACAGAAAACTTCTCAAGAGAGACTCAAGAACATTCAAGAGAAAGTTCAAAAATTACAATATGCAATTTGTCAACATTTTTCTGACAAGAAAAAAAAGTCTAGAAAAGTGAATATACAACATGAGAGCCAAACCAATGCTATTATATGGAACAGAAACCTGGATCTTAAAACAAAGAGACAACCAAAGACTGGAAGCAGCTCAAATGAGGTTCCTAAGACACCTCCTTGGCTATACTAGACTTGATTGATAGAGAAATAAAGACATAAGGAAAAGATTGAAGACAATAAACATAGCAGAAGAAGTTAAAAAGAACCAGAAAAAATGACTGAAACATATTAAAAGACTGAAAGAAAGGAGATTACCAAAGGCTGCCCTAAAATATAAGCCGCTTGGACAGAGATGTATAGGAAGACTAAGAAAGAAGTGGATTATGCAGGAACACCTGGAAAAATGAAGTATTTCAGCTTTACTACTTGACCAGGAAGACCCCCCATCATACAGTTCATGATGATGATGAGGTTAACTGTTCTGATTTGTAACTTCTGTGGTTTTCCTGAACTTGGGTCATGAACCACATGCAATTATTCCTTCCCCATCCCGGTCTCTCTTCCAATGTCATGATCTAGTGAATGGCTTATTACCTTGATTTAAAAAAATCTGTGAGGACGTCTGGGAATGCAATTACAGACTACAAGTTACAAGATTCCTGAAAACTACATCTCATGACGGGTTACATGAAATAGTAAATAAATAAAAATACTATTAAATAAAAAAGATGATACCTACTTCTCTACTTGGTCCTGAACAACTTGCTCCTTTCATTTTGGGTTTTGGATTATTACACGATCTCTCTCTAGATGATGAGCTGTAACCACAGGAAGCTGAACATGCACTCCAAGGGCTCCATACTGACCAACCTCCATGCACTAAAAAGATATCCCCAAACTCAGGTTTTTCTTTTTTATTTCTCCCAGAAATTAATTTTATAAATTCATTAGTTCTTTTGTAATATTGTATTTGTGTTGAGAAAAAATATAATACCAAATGCCATTATAGTTTTAAATTGAATTTCTGATTGTCAATCATAGATTTTAAAAGAACTAAGTTTAAAAATTCAAGAAAACTACAGTTACCATTTAAATTTCATATATAAAATAATGGAACTAGGATTTTTTTGTTTATGCATAATACCTGGGCAAGACTCTATTTCACATGGTTTAAGTTCGACTTTTGGACCCATACATGTTTTGCCACCAAAAGCAGGAATTGGATTTGCACATTTTCTTGTTCTTTTTGTGGTACTATTTCCACAAGGACCTGAACATGTCTGCCATGCAGACCAGGCTGACCTACAAAAAAGACAAAGGAAAACTACTCAAATAATTCACATTTTTACATATTGAACATAATTTTTGCATGATTGACTTATTGAAGAATCAGGCATCAGGCTTTTCATCGTGCCCTACTACATAGTGATGATGATAATGATGATGATGATGAACAAAATGAATTTTAAATCTGAAAACTGTTGAATATTTGGTTTTCTGTTAGCAATATTGGTCATGCATTGATAGTGTACGTTCCTTCAGTAACAAAGAAAAAAATGTCAATTCTTATAGTTAGTACTATTAAAAATGGAGGTAATTCACTAGAAATATTGTAAAATGCAAAAGTTAATACAGTAGATTTCAGAGAAATTGATACAATCTTATTAACTAATTATTAAAAAACTTTACAACAATCAATTACGTTTCTAAGACATTAATTACAAGTCTGATTAATGTATTTATCTACTAAATGACTCTCACACAGGGAAAAAATTCAGTAGGAATAACACCTTCTCTTCACCTGAGTTGGAATATTACCATGCACAACTTATACCCCTTGTTGAAGAGCTTTTAAGAAAATATGTTTGAGAATACTATGATCCATTATAAAATTATTTCAAATCATTCAATTAATAAAATACAACACTGTGATGTACACTCTGAAATTTACAAAAAATGTAATGCGGTATGTTGGTTACTAGATGGTAGAGGCTTGCCAGTAGTCTTTTTTTGTTACTTGATATGTTAAAACAATTATAATTTCTATTCCTGTTTGTTTGTAATTTGTTGCTTTTTTGTTCTTTGCTTTTAGTGCTAGAGGAAATTTTAATTTACAGTTAACGTAATCCATAAATTACTTCTGAGGCGAAGAAACAATCCTCAAAATTTAGGTTGCAAATGGATGAGAATCAGAAATAAGTCCTGAGCCATTTACATTAGTGGGAAGGGTCAGTCTCCAGTAATTTTCTCCAGTAATATCATATAAATATAAGTTACTTTTGAATTCAAAGTGTTATGCACCACAATTTTCTTTAAAGAAATTATTGAACAATACTCAAACAAATCATTATCAAACATAAAATATTAAGGAAGTGTGAATATTTAATTATATGAGGAACATACCAAGAGCCATCAACTGGGCAAGGATTAGAATTACATGATTCATGTTGTCGATTTGCTCCAGAGCATATTTCTCCTCCATGTTCTGGTGAAGGGTTGTTGCAGAATCGTTCCCGAAATCTTACCCCTGATCCACATGTTGCAGAACAGGCTGACCAATTCCCCCAAGGGCCCCAGTCGCCATCCACCTTTTGGAAACAAACGCATGCCTCTTTTTATGCACAAGATGAGTAATATTCATTCATTTTATTTAATAAATTTACAAATCTCAATGAATATGTTTTTTTGTGAATGTAGGCTTGACAACATCTTTTAAGTTATAATATATTGTAATTGTGTCATATTATGATTTGTAATGTAAAAGTCGAATCAAAATTAATTAATTTATATTGAAATTAAAATGAGTTGTCAGTTAAGAAATAGTAACACACCTTACATGGGGCAACAAAACACTGCTCCCATTCCTCAGATTTTCCCTCACAGAGAACTGTTGAAGTAGAGCATTTCCGGAATCTCACTCTTTCACTTATGCCACAGGACTTACTGCACAAAGACCATGGAGACCACAGTCCCCATGAGGCATCACTTTCCTCTGACATGAAACCCTCATCCTCTACAGTTACTGCCAAGAAAATAAATAAGTTAATTACTTTTAGTAAAGTTAGTTGTGAAATTTTTTAATGAAGTTAGTTATTTTCCCAAAAACTCATGTGTTAAAAGAAATGAAAATGATCAGTTAATACAGTTTGCTACTTTTGCATTGAAAGAAGGAAAATAGGGAAAATATGAAAACTTGACAGGAGTTAAAAAGACTAAAATTAAAATATTAATAACAACTTTATTTCTATCATATACACAAGAAGATACTGAACATATCTGCAAGAAATATTTTATGAATGTAATTAATAATATTTTAACAAAATGAAAGGGCAAAAAACCCACACACATGCACACCAATACATATAATATGAGATCAGTGTAGTAATACAAATATTCACAATCATAACGATCATTAAAATATACAAAGCAAATGGCAAGACTCAGGCATCAATGGACCTGAATGTAAAAATATGTATGTCCAATTTATATTGCATTGTGAAATGAAGGATTGGACAGAAATGGGTGAGAAACTTGTAGGAAATACAAGAAATGTTTGTGAAATTTCATTGGCTGTATGGCAATCTCAAATCTCTCTTAACAAATTAATTTTCTTCTATGAAAAGGAAAATTAATGATCCACTAGCACTGGTGTTGATCATATTGTTTCAAATCGTGACAAATTTTAATTTTGTGTCGGTGAATTTTGCTTTTGAATGTTGAATTGGTTCTGATAGATTTGTAATGTAATGACCACATGTTCAAAATAGTGCTTTGAACTGTACTTTTCAATAATTACTTAGAGAATTTCCTAAAATTGACATTCAATGAAGTGTTTTTCAGTTTATTTCAGCAATGTCAGAAATGTTAGAGAACTATCATTTTGTATCACACAAAATTGCATCTACTCGGTCATTATAACATGATTAAGACATGAAAATGAGAAAAACTTCCAAATATTTTCAAATACATCCAGAGATCTTTTGGTTATATAACAAATGAATAATTTTAATGAAAAATAAGATGACAAAATTTGATCTTGAAGGTGTTCCAAAATGTATTTCTCAATCTCATTAAGAACAGTACATTGTGATCTGAAATATTCTTGAATAGTTGAATTCTGTGAACCTGAGCTACCCTTTTCAAGAAATAATTTAGGTTAACTTGCAGAAACAAAAAGGAATAATATCTGCTCAATCCATGATGCAAATTTTCTTGTAGGTAGATCAGGGGTTGCAAACATTTTATCCTGAAACAGCTAATTACTATTAATACAGGAAATTCCATTATAAACTTTAAGAGATAGATAAACAGGTCATAGGAAATAACTAGAGGAAAATAGAAGCTATAGATAGGCCTACTGCAGACCACTAAAGAAAACTTAAAGCAGAAGGGAAAAGAAGGCTAGGTACAAGAGACAGAATGATTTAATGCTCAGGTATTCAATGGTTTCTTGTGAATATGGAGAGCAGAGACAATATGAGGACAGAATTTAGGAAACAAAAATAACACATCACTAAACTTCATCTGTTAATCTATATAAATAAAATTGGTTTCAAAAAACTGCCATTTTCTTATCTTATATGCTTATTTAGAAGATATAAAAATTAAATCAATTGTTTTTACAATTCTTGACTGTCTGTTTGTCCAGAATAATCTCAGAACGGTTTAAATAATTTCGATATGGTTTTCGCTGAAAGGTAGATTGTTCGGTTGTGCTTAACTCTCTACTTTTATTCAAATTACAGTATTATTCTCTTTTATGTAAAAGAATGTTTGTATGTTTGTTTTTTCATACAAATGTATTGTTTTATTCTAATTTTAATGAACATTTGTACACACAATCTTCAAAAGAAGAAAAAAGTTACTGTGAGCATGAGATTTCATAAAAACTATCATTCTTTTCTGTGCTTTAGACCAAAATTTCAAAATATACAGGGCACTCTTTCAATTTTTTGTGAATATATTGAAAAGAGTGAAGGAATCTATCGAAGTACATTCAACGTTTCTTATGGCTTATTCAATTTCCTACTAAATGCTTTTTAATTCTACCCATAACAATGATGGTGTTAGCAATGGTGATCTTAGCAAGTATGGCAGAGTAGGGCAGGAAGAGATGGGGCAAGTTGGGGCAGGGTGAGGACGATAAAAAAAAAAAAATCAAAAACAATCGAATTTTTCATATTCCAATTAATCTTAATATTTACTGTTCAGAAGGATAAAGATGAAATTCATAGTGACAATTTTGCTCCAGACACTTGACCTCTTCACCATCAACATTTATTTATACATAAAATTGAAAATTTTAATGAGAGTGAGTAAAGACAGTTTTCAGAATCCTTCAAGTTTTAGTTTCACCCACCTAAAAGTTTTAATTATTCACAATTGTCAAAAATATTGTAGCATGACCTCTTTACCCATTCAGCTCCAGACTCCCTACTTCAAACCTACAAATGACTCTGGAAAATTCAGTCATGCAATTTATACAATTCTCCTCTTTATGTTTTTTTTTCAATCAACATTTTTTAAGGTTCTTTTGTTTGTAATTACGGAAGAATATTACACGGAGAGGAGGGAGAAGGGAAACAAAAATGTTATGGGGAAGAGAGGAGAGAGAGAGAGAGAGTGAGAGAGAGAGAGAGTGAGAGAGAGAGTGAGAGAGTGAGAGAGAGAGTGAGAGAGAGAGTGAGAGAGAGAGTGAGAGAGAGAGTGAGAGAGAGTGAGAGAGAGAGTGAGAGAGTGTGAGAGAGAGTGAGAGAGAGAGTGAGAGAGAGTGTGAGAGTGTGAGAGAGAGAGTGAGAGAGTGAGAGAGAGTGAGAGAGAGAGATAGTGAGAGAGATTGTGAGAGTGTGAGAGTGAGAGAGTGAGAGAGAGAGAGTGAGAGAGAGAGAAGAAAAGGGAAAAGCAAAACAAAAAACAACCAATGCAAAAGCAAAAGGAAGAGAAACACCTCACGAATTATTGTATGAAAGAGAAAAAGAAATAAAATTAGAAGGAAGATGAATGAGGAGAGGGAGAAAAGAAAGTATTATAACTAAGTTTTTTATTAGGAAATTATGTGCATCATGCAGGAAGTATTACTTAAATCAAATTAACTGTTACTCACCAAACACTGTAACGTTGAAAGTACGTTCAATACGTCCTGCTTTATTTTCAACAATACATTTATATATTGCCTGATCTTCCACTGTACTATTATTTATAGCAACTCCAGTATCTAAAATCTTTGCTCGAGGATTGAGAATTGGTAAAAATGGGTGATCGTTCCTATACCAAGATACCTGACAAACATAATATAAATAGCTTTTAACATCTGTGAAGTCTCATCACTAATGTATGATGGGAAGTGAAAAATATGCAAGTAAAAAACAAAACATACATTTAAAGAACTAATTAATGATAAGATAATTTTGTGAAAGTAATGGATGGGTTTCCAGTTTTGAAAGAAATACATTCATGGAAACTGATTGTAATTTGTATTAATATTCTAAATATAAGAATCAAAAACTTTCCCCTTGGTATAGTCCAAAAACACAATTTGAAATAAATTTAAAACAAATTACATGACCATAAAGATAACATATCTTATCTGATTACACATGATGGCAAGATATTATTTTTTCCTGCAACACAAAATAGAACAGGAGTCAAAACTTAATTTTGATGTGTGGCATTCAAATCTTAAAATCTATTTTTGTTTCATTTTCTGTGCAATATAATTTTAAATTTTGATCATCATCATCATCATCATCATCATCATCACCACCACCACCATCGTCATTGTCATCATCCATTATCATCATGATCATGATCATAATCATGATCATCATCATGATCATCATTATGATCATCATCATGATCATCATCATCAACAACAACAACATATTATAGTTTAGGTCCCATGGCCTGTTCCTTATTTCCAGTATTCCCCTACACTAGTTAAGGTGTTCCTGGATCTCCCATCATTTCCTCGGTCTGCCTGGATCTCTGTTTCCTCTCCGTTTGTAGTTCATTACCATCTTTGGAAGTCTACTTGGTTGCTTTCTTCTTATATATTCTTGCCATTTTGCCTGATATTTCTCTATTTCAATGAACACATTCTTTGTGTGTTCAGTTTTTATTTCAAACCTAAATTAGTAAATTTTAAAAATTCGTAACATAAAATAGGAACATTTTTTCTTATCATCATTAATTGTCCCATTGCAACACCCAGTACTGAAGCTAGACTCAGACCCAGGGCAATGCTGAAACGAAGCCCTCCTCCTTGAAAAAATTAAAATTGTAAATGTATCAAGAAACAATATAATTTATTTTATTTCATCTAATAACAAAAATATGTTGATAAAAAAGTTTTTGGAAAAAAAATTTAAATAATGTTTTTGAGTAAAATTATTTAGTGATCAAATAATACAATTTCCACAGTGAGCTAAAAAATTTTGAGTTTAGTTACTGTTTAATAAAATAACTAGTTAAATAAATGAAATAATAAATATGAATATCAGTTGAACATATTTTTATGTTAGCATCATTTGATTCTTTTCATAGTCCTTCCTTATCCTTTTTATTTCAACAAATTACAAAAAGATGTTGATAAAAAAAGTTTTTGGAAACAAATTTTAAATAATGTTTTTGAGTAAAATATTTCGTGAGTCCTATCCTTTCATAGTTCCTCCTAAGTAATAACTATAATTAACTATTTAAGGTAAAAAGTTAATTTAAAATTTTATGAAATATCATACTACTGTTCTGCAACTAATAAAATTATGAAAATGATTTTCACAAGTTGTAATTAATTTTCCAGTTTTATATTATTTTTTTCCAAACAGTCCTAACATTGGCCCCATGACTTGGGTGGCCCTGGGTGATTACCCCATCTGCCCATGCCTAGGACCAGCACTGCCAACACCATCAACAACATTGACGGAGAGTTGTCAGGAAATATCAGATTGACACACAGCACAGTTCTTTTAGCTATTGGTTAACTATGAACCATGGTTATTCTAATTGAACTCTAATATTTTACATTGTTGAAAATAACAGACATTGCCATGATTGTCTTGTTCACTCCAAGCTATTGAAAAAACTCAAATGCAAGATAGGCAGACACTTGTGCACAAATAAGCAGTAATGTTTTCATTAATATTTTGGTTTCAACAAACCTATGTTATGTTTACACACCTGTTCAATTTTGTGATGCAAAATCAATGCAGACCAGTGAAAAATTCATTCTTGGGAAATATGTAATTCTTTAATATTTTCAACAAGTAAACAAAGAATATTTAACAATATTTGAAACAAATTTAAAAATCCTGTATTTATATCATATATTGCTTACTGTAGGAGTTGGTTTTCCAGAACTTGAGCAGTCAAATGACAAGGTAGTTCCTTGTATCTGATTTATATTCTTATTTGTTGTCACATTAATGAACCGTGGTGCAATTAACACATTTACTGAAATATTAGCACTTGCTTCTCCTATGGAATTGGAAGCCAAGCAAGTATAAACTCCTTCATCATTTGCTTTTGCTCTCTTTATGTTCAGTGATCGATTTTTGTCTTTTGATGATACCCTTCTAGTTGGACTAAAAGGTACTCCATTCTTGGGAGAGAAAAAAAAACAAATATAAGTAAATCAATAAAATTTAAAAAATTAAAAAAGTAAGGAGAAATTGAATAATGAAAGAACTATACTAATATTCTGCAAAACCTTCAGTTTTTAATTATTATTTTATTTATTTATTTGTTTGTTTATTTATTCTTTCATTACTTCTTTTATTCATTCATTCAATCATTCACTCTCTCACTCATCCTTATTCATTCATTTACTCATTTGTTCATTTAACTATTTATTTAACAGTAAAACAGCTAAACACTCTGTGTGACATACTACGGGGAGAAGTGTATTCTGGGAACATTTTCTTCAAGGGATTCCTAATGGAACTCACACATGTTGGATTCTGAATACAAATGGAAAGGAGCTATTTTGGCAAGAATTGATAAAAAAAATCACTCCCTTGTAATAAAAGCTATTTGCAAAGGTAAATCAGCTATAGATTTGTGCTATTATCCCTCATTGTGCCATTCATGAAAGAATCAACTACTGTGAGAACACAAGAACGATTTGCATAACTACATTTCCTACTGAACTCTAGAAAATGCACACATTTAGTGATTTATAGAAAGTTTTAAAAAATTTCAGATCTTAACAGAAAAGGTACTATTTGTTTACCTTTAAGCTAAGGATAATTTCAGCTTCTTTTATTTATTTCTTAAAACAATTTTGTTAAAATAAAAAAAAGTGTCTCATTATAAAAATTGTTATTGAGTTTTCAAGTATAATGTCTCTTGGGTTTTTCGACAATCATTTTAGATTAGAGGTTTTACAACTGGCACAGACTTTCTCGTACTAGATTCTAGTTTAAAAGTAAATTGAATGCTTCCCTGCTTAATAACATGTTCTACAGTGAGAAGGAATATTCAAATCGTTGTTATTATTATTATTATTATTATTATTATTATTATTATTATTATTATTATTATTATTATTATTACTATTATTATTTCTATAGTTTGCAGGCATGGCAACTGAAGTCTTTAGCCTTTTTACTAATTGATGTTAAAATTAATCATACGAGTATACTATTCAAATTTTGTAGAAAAGAATGGCCTCTTTCAGGCACTTTATTGTTTTGTCAATATGCAATACGGTCGGTTGCAATATGGCCGGTTCCGAAGTCTACCTTCATGATGCCTCTCATGCCATGCATCTATCCCTAAGTCTTGAGAGATCTACACAATCTGTCAGAATATGTTTCACCGTCAAAAGTCGTCGGCAGCTGCAGATGGGTTGTTCTTCATTTCTTAGCATGTATGAAGAAGTTATTCTTGCATGGCATATTCTTAATCTGGTTATACACACTTCTCGTCGAGGGTAGCTGACATTCGGTGACCATTTTTCTGATGTTCTGTTTAATCGGGTTTAGTTTCTTGTGAAGTCTGTTCCATGTGGTGTGCCATGTTGTAAGGATGCACTTCGAAGCAGCATTTCTTGCATCTTGAGGTCGTACTTAAATATCCATTTCTGATTGGTTGTTTACGGCAGTTCTTGCTGCAGAATCGGCTCCTTCATTGCCTGGGATACCCATGTGTCCAGGGCACCAGATGAACGTAAGTGATGTTCCTTACTGCTCTAATTTATGGCGTGATATATGAATCATTAGTCGTAGTGGGTCTACAGTTTGGAGTCTGTCTATTGCAGTGAGAAGAATTAGCGAGTCTGTGCAGATGACGAATTTTCTTGAATTGAGTTTCACAGTGTCGCAAAGATTGCAATACTACATACAATTCGGCAGTGAACACATTTACATCTGGTGGATGTGTCCAAGTTTTTGATACGTGTTCAGTTACAAATGCGCTTCCTTCCCGATGTTCTGTTTTTGAACCACCTGTGTAGATCATTGTGTGATTTGTCATGTATTCTTCGAGAATTGATCGAAATATGACTTTTAAATCTATGGGAAGGCATTATTTTTTCTTTACACTGGTAGTGTTGAGTCTAACTACTGGCATTTTGAACAAAAATTCCAAACTTGAATTTCATATGGTTTATGTTTCAAAACTGGTGGTAGGTCGATGTTATAGCATTTGACTATCTCGATTGTGCTGACATCATTTAAACCATACGTACTCATAAATGAAATTATGTATACAAATTGCTGGTATTATAAATATTAACACCGTAACAGATATGTCAAAAATTAAATTTGTGTAATTTTTGAAAAACTAAAATAATACAAAAAATGACGTTTTAGTCATCATTCACAGTAGACCTATATTTAGCACAACACCTCTAACAGTTGAAAGAAAAGAAATGTAGTCGCAATTGAGGTATTTTCAATTTTGATATTTTTTATAATGGCCCATAATCGATTCAAATTGATCGCAAACGTAATGCAATTAAAGAACACAATTTAAAATTAAGAAACATAAATATAATAAATTACAATAAAATGAAATATGATATAATCTACAAATTTAAAATACTAACTTTATCTGCGTAAATTCGGAGCAGGCGAATTTTGACGCCCAATTACTCCAAAAATACTCATATTTTCGAAAAATTCAACATGACCTTTAAAAATCTGTTTTTGATTAACCCCTTTCAGAAATAATTTTATCTTCATAATTGTACTTGTAGGAAGGCGCCGAAATTTTTGAAATTTTTCAATTGTCTATAGATCAGGGGTTTTAACTAACACGAGACCTGCTTATGAGTACATATACTTCAAATAATGGCATTTAAAATTTCTCAAAAATTCAACCTTTTTCTATCAAAACTAGTTCAAAATTTCGCAAGTTCAGAAACGCCCAAACACCATTTTTTTCAAAAACAGCTCCGAATTCTTTCTTCAAACTTTTTAAAGGATAGTGCTAATTTGCACTCTTCAATATGACGTAAAGTTCATTTAGTTTCCTCTCGTTTTTTTCTTCAAAAATAACTCTAATATAATATTATTGAAAGTTTTTCTCGCCAGTAAAATACACATTTGCAGCAATTTGTAAATACTATTGTTTTTCTGAGTTAATGAGCTTCAAATGACTACTAGTGAAATTCCTCGAAAACTAAAAATTTTCTGTGAAAACGTGCTTTAAATTTCGAAATCATTGTAGCGCTTAAGTGCCATTTTCTTAACAAACCGCTCCAAATTTTTCAAAGAAAATTGCCATTTTGGACGAGGTGTTACTATTCTTTAATATTCTTAAAATAGTATTTCGGTTCTACAATTAGGAAATTGAAAAAGTAAGAAAATAAATAAATAAAAAAAGTATTTTGGGCGGCGATAGATGACAGCAGGCAAGAGTATGTGACAAGTTCGAATAGCTAGCCGAGACCAAAGGAAATAGAAAACTAATACGGGAAAGTCTGTGCCATTCTGTAGCACTACTAGTTTATGCTTGAATACATGAGCAACGTTTCTTTGATTTCTGTATGTTCTGGATATCCCTTTCTCGCAGTCGTAAAGATCCTGCTTCCCAGAGGTATTACAAAGCTCTTCCATAGCATTTGTCTGCGACTCCCCATTAGGTGCCTGCTAGTTTTGTGAGGCAGGGTGGCGTTAGAATACACACACGCATAATACGCACACGCGCACGCGCGCGCACACACACACACACACACACACACACACACACTCAGAGATATGTATTTCTTTGAATGTATAAAAACTCATTGTATTTTCTTAGTCATGTTTTGCAGGTCGGGTTTTAAAACTTATGTTAGTACCTTCAGCCACTGAACTGTGGGAGAAGGAACTCCACTTATCGCTGGACAGGAGATGGTAATCGAACTACTTTCATTTACTTCAATGGCTTTTGGATATGCTTCATCCATTACAGGAGGAGCTACAAAATAACAACATTTGGAAAGAATTAACTCTTTTATAGTGTTGTTCAACAAAATGAAAATGAACTCGTTTTTTATTATTTACCTTCAACAAGTATTTGCATGTTTTTCTCATCTGTCCCTTCATAATTCTCAGCTACGCAAGTGTATATTCCTGCATCATCTTCTTTAATATCATGTAGTTCTAGTAAATTTCTATCTAGATATTATAATAATATTTGTGATTAGAGTTATTATAAAATTATTTGTCAATTATCTTTAAGAAACAATAAATTTACCTTCCAATGAAGGAATAGGTTTTCCATCTTTTAGCCACGTTATTGTTGGATTGGGATCTCCTTCAGCATGGCATGGCATGTTAAAATAGTATCCTTTTCTAACAATGTGAGTTTTGGGCAATTCAGCCGTAATGAGAGGGGGAACTGGAAATGCAAAAAATTATTATCTATATTTTGTTTTGCACTAGTTGTTAGCAATTAATGCAAAAAATAATTATCTATGTTTTGTTTTTGCATTAGTTGTTAGCAATTAATAAATGCTCACCGTAAACTGACAGAACAATTATTTTCTGAGCTGCACCAGCAATATTAGATACATCACAGCGATATAGGCCAGCAAAGTTTTCGTCCACATTTTCAAGTGTTAAAGTGCTGGAAATAAACAATACATAATTACAGAATGTATTACACAATAAATACTTGGAGGTTTTATATATATTACTCGTATGCTCTTTAATATTTATGTAGGATAAATAGCAAGACAAAGTGGCACCGTTTATTATTTATTATTTATACCGAACTACATGGATCTACAATGATCATTACACATCTCAAAATACAGCTAACGAAATTCCTAGTATCGTTCCTTCCTTTTTGTAGTCTAGCAAACCATACACATATATGATCTCCTGAAATAGCCTACATTCATCGTCATAAAAACGTGGGCACTCAGAATAACAAGGCGGATTGTGATAATAGTTGGCAGACAGGTAGATGATTCCACACATACGAAATGATGACCTACATTTTCACAATTGTAAGTCCAACGTTTATTGCGACACACGGCCACAGAAGGTACATTTTTAGTATAGAGTTGAGTCGCCACGTTGGAGAACATAGGTCAAACATTGTAGAATGGAATTGCTCAGGTCTCAAATGAAATACTGTACTAGTCCATTTCGTGCATCGGTCAGGGAAGCATGCAGTTCTTGCTGATCGGTCGGTAGAGGTCGAGTCCTGCCCGCACGCTCTTTTTAGTACCCGACGCACTCTCTGTTGGGGGAAAAGTGTGGCGACGCGGATGGCCATCGCAGAGAAACAAGCGGCAAAATACGCTTTGGATGCGGCGGCGGTAGGACGAGCGTCGTTTTGTTGAAAAAGGACATGGGCTTTCCAACAGTTTGCAGGACCTTCTGAACGTGTCACGGAGCTTTTGAGGGACGCTGTCGGGGTGCGGGCAGCATGGGAAATCGCGCCCCATACATGGCGCCACGCCGGTTTGGGACGTTTCATGGGATTTCACTACAAACAGCTCTTGGTGGCGCACAGCACTGAACGGTTCATTGCACCTCCAGAGTTCGTCGCCACCAAGGCACATGCCACTCGGAAGATGACTCGCTGCCGGCCTGCACGGCTCCATGTCCGTGGTTTCCGATACCAGGCAAGTTTGTAGCGACGTTGCTGAGGAGTGAGTGGCAGGCAATGGGTCCGGGGCGTAAAACAGCCTGCCAGTGGTAGAAGCTCTTAGAAGATGAGGCAGAGCAAACTCCGCAGCCCGCTGAATATTAGTTCGTTATTTTTGGATATGTTCCTGCGTGACAGGGAATCGTCGTTCATCATTGTGGTGTGTGGCGGACGTTCATATCCTCCTTGTCGTGTATGTGTGTCTTCCGCTATCCATCGCCACCACCAGCGGGCGGTGCTGGTGTCCGCACGACCGGTGCGGCGCGCAACATGGCGACAGTGGCAACCGCCTGGTCCATACGATGCGACCCCTCTCCAACGCACTAAACCGTGAAATCCGCAGAGTCTAGGCAGAGTGCACGAGACGCTGCAGTGGAGGTGCTTCGCGATGTCTCAATGGAGGTCACGCACGTTCAAGGACGGTGTGCCCGGCATCACACCTCCACCCCCGATACGCAGCTCCCAAGTATGTGGCTGGCAGTGAATAAGAAATCATTGGTTTAATTGAGCGTGCCACATACCCGCCGAGTTGCGAGTCGGTCGCGTTTTTCTGGGGGCGGCACTTGTTACCTTTTCGCCTTACTTCATAAGAAAAGAAAGTATTGTAATTGTTTGTCGGAATACAATTTTTCGGCAGAAAGTTAAAGATATTGTTAAAATCAGATTTTAAAAAGTAGCTGTCACAAAAGAACTGTGCCTGATTGAAAAATTCTGAACACATATATGAATTCAGTATAAAAAAAGACATTAGATTCACTTATCAGATTTCTTGTGAAGAAAACATTAAACAAGATGTTAACCAGTGACATAAGTAAATGTAGCATTGGCTTTGCAGGATGGTGATAGAAATAGATTTTTTCTGACCTGTCACTAAGAACAGGTTCTAAATCTGGAAATTTTAGCCAGTAATAATCAGCTGGAGGTACTGCATCAGTAAGACAAGAAAGCGTTACATTGTCACCTCTGCTAGCTTGAATGTATTCTTCAATGTCTTCAAATTTTGGAGCCACTATAACAAAAATTTCACCATATGTAGGACTCAATGTTGATTCAGAAAAAGTACACTACAAAAGTACTTGAAGGGAGACATAAAGCCCTATCTCTGCTGTGTTAATTTGGCAACATATGACCCAATTTCTAAGAAACTATTCAACCTAAAGGCGCAAAATTTTAAGAGCAGATGGGTGAAAATACTTTAAGTACAGTAAATGCAGGCAGTGTCACATCTTTTGAATTTTTTTTGTTATTTACAGCATTTTTGAAGCAAATGTCAGAATTTTTACATAATTTATTCTGAACTTTTATGTAGAAATTTATTAGTGAACCTCCAACAAAAAATTGGAAGTAATCACTTGAGTAGTTGCAGGAGTAACAGAACAAATGTGTTCCAAACTTTAATTTTTCAGAAATCAGCGCTGAAGATAATCCTATGAAACCAGTCACCTTGTCATAATAACAAGTAAAAAGAAAACATATTTGCTGCATAAAAAGTCATAGAAAAAAAGTTTGCAATACAACATTAAAGAATGAACTTTTCTCTAGAATTTAATGAAAACCCGCAGCCTTCCAGATGAATTCATTCAAATTATTATAAAATATAAATGAGAAACTCGAAAACAATATATTCATCATTTTGACATATGCAGATGAATGAAGAAAATAACAAAAAATATGTTGGAAGAGTATATTTTACTACAATGTATGTATCGTTTTATTCAAAAAACACCAAAGTGTCAAAATTTAGATTTTTGCTTTATATCTCCCCTTAAACACAATTTATATTGATGCTGGAATAGACTTTTCTTTAATAAAATCTTGTAAGTACATATTGTTCTACAAGTCATATAAATAAAAAAAATTGTACCTGTGACAGTGACGTTCATTGCGATCTTGTCATGACCTGCTTCATTGGTAGCAACACAGGTGTATTCCCCAGAAGTTGACAAATCTGCTGTTAATCTACAGAGGCAGAATATTAAAGAAATGAAATAAGATATTTTCATGTATTCAACATAACATACACATTATTAAGTAATTTTTCTTATAACTATTAACAATTACTTATGGAGCTTTACCTTAAAGATGAATTGTTTTCAGAGTATGCGATAGAGGCATTTTCAAAAGGCAATCCATTTTTATACCATTTAATTTCTGCCACAGGGAATGCTCTAACTTCACATATCAATGTCAGATCTTCCCCTTTCTCAATGTAAAAATCTGTAGAACTTGGGGGAGATATTCTTGGAGGATCTGAAACAATTGGCAAACTTCATAAGGAACGTTACATAGTAGTTTTATTTAAATACAACTTTATTTACTAGGCTGTCCAGGTGACGCCGCGTCCATGGCGAAGGTGCCGACGTTTCGGTCGCCATTCTGCGATCTTCCTCAGGGCGTAATGCCCCCAGGACAGACCTTGAACTGCATTGGGTAACAGTTAGAACTTTCTCATCTTGTAGTATTCTAGTATTTAGAAACTCTAGTATTTTCCAGAGTTTCTGTCTCTTAACTTCGTCATATGCCTTTTCATAATCAATAAATATTATAAAAGTTGATAGATTCCTTTCCTTTCTTTTATCTGCTAACATCTGTAATGTGAAGATGGCATCTTTACTTCTTCTACCCTTTTGGAATCCAAACTGCTCATCTCCCATGAAAGTTTTGCATATTTCATGAGTTTGTTCCTCAGCATGTTCTCATATAGATAAGATGATGTTGGCAGCATTGCAATGTTGCTATACTTGTCACAGATCTTCTTTGAGCCTTTCTTGTGAATCTTAATAACCAAACCCTATTGCCATTCCATTGGAATTATTTTCTTTTGCCATACTTTGTTAAAAATTTCTATTAATATTACTTTCAGTTCCTTTCTTCCATATATTATGAGTTCAATATTGATTATTCATACGGTTCAGAACTTTTCCTATTTTTTTGCTTTTCTTATTACTGTCCCAAGTTCTTCTATATTCAGAGGGCAGCAGTGTTTTCAGACACCAAGATACTGGTATTTTTACTAGGATTTTAATGAAGATACCATGTTTCAGGATGACATCCTGGTAGGTTCAAATACCAAGATTCATTACCAAGGTTCAAATACCAAGATTTCAAATCTATAGTAATTGATGATGTGCAATTAAAATTCATTTAATATTTTTTTATTCAATATTTTAAATCTAATGGCAATATTACA
The DNA here is from genome assembly GCA_017312745.1 of Gryllus bimaculatus. NCBI lineage: Eukaryota > Metazoa > Arthropoda > Insecta > Orthoptera > Gryllidae > Gryllus > Gryllus bimaculatus. The sequence continues at coordinate 882,923 of BOPP01000102.1, forward strand.
AATAACAATGATATTGGTGAAAACACTGCCGTAAAAACATTAGAGTGACATAGGATGGTCTTTTTCTGGCACATGCTACATTAGAAAAGGATGAATTGATGTTGAGTTGAGTTTAATGAACTTCCTGAACAAGTTTAAAACAAGTTATAAAATGAAAAAATTCAGAATTTAAATCCATTGACATTGGTACCAGGAATTTTAGTGAAAGTATCAGGATTTTTGAAGGTTAGTACCAGGATATGAATATAATCTGGTAATGCTGATGGGGTGTCTAGTTCATCATTATCAGAAATTCGGCTTGTTCCTCCTTGCACTTCATTAGATCTGTAAGTTGGATTGTTCCACAGGGTAGATTAGTGTTTTATCCAGTTTTCATCTGGTATGCCATCATCTGATTTTATCATTCTTATACATGTGCAGAAGTTTCAAAACGTTGATTCCCATTCATCGAGGCATCTTAATTTGCCCATATTTTTTCATATATTCCACATAGTTTAGTGTATTATTGTTTGTTTTTAAAGGTAGGTTCTGTATGCTTTTTAAAAAATTTATTTATTTATTGATTTAATGATTCCGTGTGCGTCAATTGCTAAGGCCATTGCATGTAGTGCATGTCTTTTCCTTAGGTGGTGGCAGTGACATCGCCTGCTGGATAGTGAGATCGTGTGCCGACCTACCTGCCGGCTGACAGAGTATCCCCAACCACAAATCTTCCATTTAGCAACCCAACCAGGACAAGCTCTAAGCTCCTTACAAGTCTCCCAGCTTGTATGGTAGTGTAGTGAAGGTAAGTGTGAGTAAGAAAAGGGTGAGAATAGGACAAGGGTGAGAACATAGGACAAGTGGAAGGAAATATCATGCGAGGTCTGTGGATCATTTGTTAAGATACTGCTCCAGCATTCACTTGGAATTGTGTATGCTTTCTTCTTTTGGTTTATCATCTCTTTGACATTATTGTCCTAAGTTCTCAACCATTTAGTTTTCTTTAATAGTTTAAAGCCTACACTCTCTTTTCCTTCTTCAATCTTTGTTTAAATGAGCTCCAAAATGTCTCAATATTTTGTTTCTCTACCTTTTGTAATTTTTCTCTCAGTCTTCTTTCATATAACTTTCTGATATTTTCATCTTCTAGAAGGATTAGAAGTTTAGAAGGTGTTTTATTATTTTCCTTAGTTTTTGTTTGTTGTACTTTGAGTTTAACTTTGCTCTCCACCAAATAACGGTATGTGTCTATTTAACAACCTCAAAATACTTAAGTGTTCTTGGCATAGTTAAATACGTTTTTGCTATTACATAGTCTAAGATGATCTTGTGCCTCTTGCTTCTCAAGTGAATTTGTGGATGGATGGCAAGATCCGATGCCGACATACCTGCCGGCTTGCGAGGTTTTCCCTAACCAGGTATCTCGCACTAGCGGGGCACCACATGTCAGGACCAGCTCTAAGCTCCCAACTGGTCTCTCGGCAAGTGTGGTGGTGTAGCACAAGTAAGTGTAAGTGTATGCAAGTAACGGGTGAGGATAGGCCAAGGATTGGGAAGGAATGATTGTGGTCCATGGACTGTTCGATACAAAATCTGCTTCGGTATCCCCTGACCAAAGAAACTAAGGAAAGCCACCAATGAGTACAACCAGCTGGAAGAATTTTTCTCCCAATGGAAGCTGAACGCGACCTAACTATGTAGCTAGTATTGAAAATCCTGCCATTGTGGGGCCTCGAACCCTAGGACCTCCCGGTGCGACACTAGCAGTGACAAAAATAGACACCCAAAGCCACCTATGTTGGTTTTCTTACATCATCATCATAATGTACTTCTTTAGGTAGGGAAGTGTTTGTGGCTCTACCAAAATGGGATTTTTCAGAGTCCTGTAAATTCATTCACTCATTGCATTCATTTCCTTTTGCACAGACTTCACACTTCATTAGAGTCATGGCTAAGTAAGAGCAAAATTACAGTTGCAACATTTATTCTTCTTCATCATCATCATCAACAACATCAACATCATCATCATCATGAACTGCAAGATTTAGGTAGTGTTCTTCCTGTTTGTGCTGGTTCATTAGACCTAGTAGATTAATCTTCTAGGTGTTCCTAATTTTTGCATCTTTTTAACATTCTTGCAATCTCTGTTTCCAATTGTTTTATATTTCCAGATGAGATTTGGTAGTCTGTTACTCTCCCTCCAGCAAATGTGTTTGTTCCATCTCTTTTGTGGTTCTTCAATCTCTTCTATTAGATTTTTGGTATTTAGTTTTCTTCTGATGCCCTTGTTTCTCAGCTTGTCTCTTCTTGTGAGGCCAAAAAAGTGCCTTAGGAACAGGTCATTTCTGCTGCCTGTATTTTCTACTTGTTGTTTTCCTTCGTTATCCATATTTATGAACCATGTACAAGCATTGGTTTGGCTGTGATTTTATGGAGTTTTAATTTTGTGGTAGAATCCATATCTTTCCAAAAGTGTCTTTTAATGGTTCCACACTCTCTGTAGTAATTATGTAGTTTCTCTTGATGTCTCCTTGCATGTGTACATTGATTCTGTTTCGTAGATAACTGAATTCTCTTACTTGCTCTACTATTTCTCCGTTTATTTCAATTTTAACTCTTCTTTGTTCCTTTCTTTGTAATGCTAGGAATTTTGTTTTCCTTATTGATATTCTCATGGAATGTTCTTTTGATAGTTCAAAAATTGCCCTCTGTACATTGCCTTCGGATTCTGTTACTATTACCTGGTCATCTGCGTACTGGATTGTGTCAATCTTTCTATCTTCTTTGATTAAAATTCCCTGATTCATCATATTCTGCCAATTCCTTATTAAGTGGTTAAAAAAGGTGTGGAAGAGAACCAGTGATAAACCACATCCTTATATAAGGCCACTGCTATTTGTTATTGATGTTGAGTTTCTCCCTTTTCGTAGCTGAACTTTTATTCTGGATTTCTCATTCATCTTTTCTTCATTCGCAATACTATACATATATTCCCTGAGTAGACAATTGCATAGTCAATCACGTTTTCTTCTTCTACTTCTTCTTCCTTCAGAAGATCAGCAACATCATCTACACTAAGAATTTTCCTTATCAGTTATTTCATCAACATCAGGAGGAATGTGTACAGCATCAATCATATTTGCAGTAATAAGGTCAACATTTTCCTCCAATACTGAAATAAGTTCAGCAATTGATAGAGGCCTTAATTTTTGTCTATCATTCCCTTTAATAAACAAAACTATTTTTGAAGATAAATAATTATGCTTGAAGCATTGTTTAAACAATAATGCAACAATGCAGAATAAGACACTATCTCCAAGATGAGATAATTATATCATGAACGGAAATATGAAACAGTAGTTTGATGTCTCTTCCTCAAAGATTACATTTCAGTAGCATTTGTTCTATCATGTTCATTCATGTACAGCATAACATTGGGACTTAATGGGTTACTTATGTTGAATTTTATCATTACTGAGATAATGAATTTTGGAGGTAGACACTTCATATGATCATCATGATGAACATGTGAGGTTTAAGCCTTTTGGCCTGATCCTTTTAAATGTTTCAGTATCCCTTAGTCATGTTCAATGAATTACAATGAAAGATTAGATAAAATAGAATAATTACAATAGAAGGTCCAGTAAACAATATGTTAAAAGAGAAAAAATATGAAGTAATTAAATTTCTTTTTCTAATTCTTCCTATTTAGTTACCTTGTATTAGAAGATCTATTGTTTTCTTCGATGTTCCAGCAGAATTCACAGCAACACATTCATAAGTGCCATTATGTTCAAATTTTGTCATAATTAATAAGCTGTTACCTTTCTGGGCACTAGAAAAAAAAATTATTTTCTTAGTGTTAAAAAATTATAGTTTCATTATATAATTAATGTTCATGAATACTAACATGGAACGAGAAAATTTCAGAGGTTTCTTATCTTTCATCCATGTAATTGTAGGCTTTGGATTACCATACACTTCACAAGACAATGGAACAGCAGAACCAATTCTTCCTCTGAGTACTTCATGTCTGTCATTAATAAAAACAGGGGGCTCTAAGGAGGAATCACATATATTAATTAACAAGTGGAAATATTTCATTACTTTCCTAAAAAAACTGAAATTTTCTATTTACCCTGTACTTTCAAATTTATTTGCCTTTTTGCTTTCCCTGCAACATTAGTGGCTTCACACACATACGTTCCTTCACTGTCAGGTTTGATGTAGGAAAAGATAAGTGACCCATTGGGAAATATTTTGCTTTCCATCAATGACAGATCTTTAGATTCCAGTACCTCTCCATCTCTGTACCATGTCAATTCTGGAGGAGGATTGCCTCTCTGTATTAAACAAACTAATTCTTTTGGTTTCCCAGCTACAGATAGTTCCTCTGGGCTTCCTTTAGCTAACACAGGTTTCACTGAAAATAAATTATAATTTCTCAAAACTGTAGTTCATGAAAGAGTATATCCTTGTTTATGTCACTTTATGAAGTTGGAAAAGTTTTTATTTGTATAAAAAGGCAAAATAAAGAATAATGCAAGAAGTTGGTGGTATTAATATGAATATTTTTATATAACCTAATATGAATGAAATTCTTAATGTATGAATGGAAAATGCTCTGTACAATATTTCTCTTTCTTTGGACTTTCTGTCTTTTGTTTGGCCTAAGAGATTTGTCTACTTTCTTTAAATGTCTTATGTATTTGAAATTTCTTTGATGTTTACTCCTCAAAATGTTTGAGACAATAGCTAATGAAGTAGTGAAAATAAAAAGGAAGCACTACAAATTTAATCACAACGTCAATACAGCCTTGCTTTGATAAGATTTATTTAGTCAAAACACAGTTAAAAAAACAAAACAGATGTGATGTATGGAGGAGAATATTATCTGTGCATGTTTTTCACTCACCCATGCCAGTTATGTGCACATTAAATTCTTTCTTCTGTACTCCATATTCATTTGTAGCTGTAACAATATATTTGCCTTCATCTTCAGGATGAGCTCCTGAAAATATTAATCAGAATTAGCGATAAAGCTGGACATATCCTGTACGTTGTCTTTTGTTCAAAGATGTGAGGCTTCACTATTTATGTCCCTTGCTATGAAAGAAGAAAAAACCAACAGTATTATTTTGCTGCCTCAGATCTCTGTGGCGCTTGTAGACTAGATGGTTTATTTAAAGGAGGTGCTACAATATATTATTGCATTTGAATAAATCCATGAACTCCCTCTAGAATTGTAATTTTTAGAAATCTATTCTATAATCGTAATGAATTACAAAGATCTTATTTGGTTTGAGCATTTCATATAGAGAAAAGATATTGTGATGAGTCATTACAATTCATGTACACATGACTTCTAAGCAGTAAGGTAGCTTCTAAAGTAAGTAACAATGCAAACATATTGGCAGAGACCTCTAAAAGTCTTGCGAAATGCAATCAAGGTGCCACATCTGTATACAGTTCACAGTTTATGTTTGTAGATGAAACCAATCAGTCAATATAGTTTCATGTTTAAAGAAGCACAGATTCTAGAATATGTTCTATAAGTATCACTGTTTGATTAGAACACTAAGTGATTAAGAAATTTAAATAGTAATTTCAAACATTTCTATATGTATTAATTTATCATTATTTCAAAATGTGAAAAATGTGAATATCAGCTGGAATTAGGTTTTAATAGATAGAATGTTCTATGAAAATGTTTGTCAATCAAAAAAATATATACATATTATTATAAATATTTGTGATCTTACTTGTTATGAACATGGAACATGAAGGTCCCTTAGAGAATTGTTTCGACAGGTCTTTTCCATCTTTACGTTCCCATATAACTGTTGGTTGAGGATAACCATGTACATTGCATAATATTGATTTGTTTCCATAAATATCCACATAAATATCTGTAAAACAAAAAAGGAACCTACAGTTATTTTTAACTCTTCATGGCCCTTTAACACAGACATTATGTGTTAATATTTAAATCTAACAACAAGTGTTAATATTTAAATGTAACTTTTAACAAGATAATTTTTAGTTTCAATACATCTAATCATATCTGTATATACCTTCTTCACTCTCATCAAAGTGAGGTGTAGAAACAACATTTATGTTTAGTGGCACATCGTGCCTACCAACTTCATTTTCTGCAGAGCAGGTGTACTGTCCAGTATGATTAAGAAATAGTGTTGGAATGATTAGAGTGCCATTTGATAATACCTGACAAATAAAACATAATTTTAGACATAAAAATATTTCTGTTGAGAATAATAAATGCATTATTTAGACAACAATATGTTATTTTGAAACATCCTACCTGTTCAAAATCTCCTGAAGTAATTTTCCTTTTATCTTTGTACCAGGAAATTGTTGGTTTGGGGCTACCTTTTACTTTACAGTCAACAATATATTTTGTACCAGTCAAGGAATGGGAAGGAAGTGGGCCTGGTATTTTTGCTCTTGGCTTTTCCACATATATCAGTTTCACAGATCCACTAGCTGAGATAAATATTCAGAATTTCTATTATTCACAACACAATGTCTCACCTTAAACAGTTAAGATATTTTTTTGTTTCTCTCTCCCCAAACAAATATTTATCTAGTGTCAACGTTGCTTTTTAAAATGAAGATAAAAAATATATTTGGATATCTGAAGAGTATGGATGAGAAAAGATTAACTTGAAATATTTTTATCTCCTTACTCATAGCACACCAGTAAGTTGGGTCATAGAAAACAAAACAGAAATAAGTGAAAAAAGGGATGAATAGGGAAGAAATAAAAAACAGAATGTTTTTGGAAAAATGTTTAGAAAATTTTGAAAGTTTAGAAAAGAGTTTCAAGGAAAAGGGAAAAAATATAAATAGAGAAATGTTGTTAGAAAAGAAGAAATGAAAAGAAGAAAACAACACAGGAAGAACAAGACGATATTGGAAGGAAAGAAAAAAAGAAGAAAATTATGGAAGTTACATCATTTCCTTAGCTGGCCAAAATTGAAAGTAGTAGTTAGTAGTAGTAACAATATTATTTATTATTATTATTATTATTATTATTATTATTATTATTATTATTATTATTATTATTATTGTTATTAATATTATTAATATTACATAAAGTTACAATAAAAGATAATAAACATAAACAAATATTTATGAAAAAAGGGATAAAGAATGAATAACTAACCTTTATTGATTTTATTGCTAGCTTCACATTCATAAATTCCTGCATCAGAAGTTCGTGCATATTTTATCTTCAATATCAATGGATTTTTATCAGATCCCTTTAGCCCTATATCCTGTTGCAATATTAAAAATATAATATTCTACTCTTTTGGATAAATATGACAATTTTCCTACATATAATTTGAAATTTGCACTGGAAACAGTACACTGAGATTTTCAATACCATACCTTTCCATCTTTCTTCCATGAAATAGATATTGGCTCAGAACCAGATGCAGAACATGAAATTTCAAGTTGTTCTTGAGATTTGAATTTGAGTTTGTTAGACTTAGCTACTACTTGAACTGGTTCTAATACTTTCACTGAAATATGACTCTCTCCTCTTCCAACTGAAGCAGAAAATATAAAATGTTAAAAAGTAAATTATCTTAATTTGACAGAGAGACTTCCACATTGCACAATAATATTCATGAAGAACTTAAACTTACATTTACTTTGAGCTGAACACAGGTACTCCCCTTCATCAGATTTTGCAACGGAGGAAATGACTAGATTGCCTGTTGACTTAGTGGTGAATTTACTTCCAATCACACTTTGTACAGATCCTAGATAATCACACAAAAGAAAGAAACATGTTTATTACATCCTTGTAAACTAATGAATTATCATTCAACTGGACATTTAGCTGATTGTGTGGTATTGGCAAGACTACTAGGCATAGGCATATGCATAGAAGGGGACTTTAAAAGTTGTTTAATATCATCACAATAGCTTGTTGTAATACATTTTATATCTTTAAATATGTTCAGTTCCTAATTTTTCCATTTTTTAACATCACAATTTCAGAAATTATTGTATGATGTATGGTAAAGATGCTCTCCAAAGTCACCTGGCAACCGTTAAATGGTTTAACTTAAAATCAACTGTAATTATTAATTACAAGGATCAAAATAATTAACATATATAGTGGATAACGAGGAGTATAATTGCACCAGCGAGGATAGGAACCTTGCACCAGCACGAGCACCAGCAAGGATAGGAATGAGTTTTCTTATTTACCACAAGTTCAATTACATGCATATATCTATGTGTAAGATTCAGTGTTTTTTCATTTACATTTAAAAATTATTTTAATTTTGAGAAATACAAGCATATTATGACCATTCAAGGTATAGATTTGATGATGTCATATTCGCTCTGAATCTGACAAATACTCTCAACAAGACCCATTTTAGTAGGCCTTGCATTGTGTTCTTATGATCGTAATGACTTAGACGATAAGAAAACAGTATTAAAACAGAAGATACTGATATATTCTGGAACAAATGTTAGATGAATCTGAACAAACATGCCAATATTGCTTCCTGTTAAAAGCAAAGACTCATACAAGTGGTAATATATACACACACACGCACGCACGCACGCACGCACGCACGCACGCACGCACGCACGCACACGCACACGCACACGCACACGCACACGCACACGCACACGCACACGCACACGCACACGCACACACACACACACACACACACACACATTTGGTGCTCTCTCTAGTTTTAGGTTGGGCATGTCTATGCTGCAGGGTGATTGACCTGTTATCCTGGGAGGCTGGTGTTTTTAACCCATCCACTTTTTTGTGATAGGAGGAAATATATCATTGTTAATGGCAAGCAATTGGTAATATCATTTTATAACATTGCTAACATTATAGTACTGCTAATTAATTGTATACACTAATCATTAGTGATGTTAGGTAAATCTTCTATTTCTAACTAATTATATAAATGATTATATGAATATAGTATATGTAGTGGCACATGTACACATATGTATGTATATATGTATGGTGTATACTCTACAGAAAGAATGTCTTTGTGCATGTGTGGGTATAAGCAATTATCATTTGCATGAACTTGGTGGTGGTTGTAGGTAAATTTACTCGATTGTCTATACCCTGATTCCTTGTTGGATGGACATTTATCCTGGAAATGTATTCCCAAAAGTAAATGTTACCATATTTTGACCAAGTTACTGTGTAACAATTGAAGTTAACTATTTGAATAATTCAAAGTGGTTTCCACTCCGACCAGAAATCAAACCCAGGTCTCCTACTTGCTGTAACCAATGAGTTACCAAGATTACCCATGCTTTGAATAATTTTGTAGGCTTAATGTATGATACTTGATTGTTTCCATACTGAGACTATTCGATAGACAATTTATTTGGAAATATGTTTGAATCAGTAAATGTCTTCCATTTTGTAACCTTTTTTCTGTGTGAAATGAATGAATTTAACAATTTAATTGGGTGGAATTTAATAATTTAGTTGTCTCAGTAGCTCAGTGGTCAAAGCAACTGGCTATAAACCAAGAGACACAGGTTCAATTCCCTGTCAAGACATTGCTTTGAACAATTTATTAAAAAAATATTTAGAAATTGTGTGTGATGTTTTATGGAGAGAAGTGCAATCTGATCATGTTTTCTTGAAATCCCTACCCTAGCTCTTCATTGTATTAAGCTAAATGAAGAATACATGTAGTGATGACTGTTTTTGGAAAAAAATGCTAAAGCTACTATATAATACTATTAAATTATAATTTCACTACAATGAGGTTCTGCTTACCTGAACTTTGCTTTTTAGTCCAAGAAACTGTGAAGGGCACATCACTTTCAACTTCACAAGGAATTTCTCCAGGTTTGTTAATTATAAGTTCTGCTACCTTTAATGTTTTAACTAAAGGTGGGGGAGCTGGGGAAAAAGCATATTAATACCATTAATATTTCATTAAATGAAAGTGAGAGTACATATTCTTATATGTATTACAAAATTTTTAGAACCATTGGAGTGATTGCTCTCAAATTTGGCATGAATACTTTTGAGTATCCAAGAAACAAAAGTAATGTACTTGAAATTCAAAATGTTACCCCCAAAGTGTTTTGTTTTCAATATTTAATTAAATGCAATTCCCAATGCATCTGTGTTACTTTTACTTGTGTAACAGTGTCCCAGACCTTTTCGGCATTGAACATTAACATAACATGAGTATAACTCTCTTTGAACATATTAAGTCAGTCTTACTTCAAGTCAAGTCAGTAATTGCCTTTTATCCCCATCAGGCAGGGGCTCAGAACCATTAGAATCAAGGGTTCCCAGACAGTCCCTGAATCAGGAACCCACAGTGACTCGAGCTACTTAACTTCTGTGATTTCACATAGATTGGTTAAAAAGTTTGGCCTCTGGTGCACAAACACTGTGTCACACCCAGAGCAGACAAATCTGGGATGGGAGAACAGTGAAAGAGGGAGGCAAAGCATGCAGAGCACAAGGAGATCAATAAGCAGAAGGAGTGAGAAGAGCAGAAGGAGGAAGCAGAGGCACAGAAGGAATGGACACAGTGGAAAGAGGAGAAGAAGTGGGAGAGAGTGATGATTAAGAAGAACAGATACAGCAGAAGGGACAGGGTGGGTGGGGCAGGTGTGGGCAGGTCTTTTATGGCAGGCTGGATAAGGCATATGGAGAAGATAGACAAAGCATGTTGGGCAGGCAAGGATGGTTAATAGATAGGGTTGCCATACATTCTGAAAAAGCGAGATATGTCCTAAATATCAACATGTATCCCACTGTTCCACCAGATTTTTCAGACCTCTCCATGATTAAATTGCTCATCTCAAAACTGTACTCATCTTTTGTTTTATAACCATTTTTGTTTGATTTGAAGAGTCTGTTGTCTTTTTTCTCAGTTATCACAATTCCTTTTGCAAAAAAATCTGTTTTTTTATGAATGACACAAAAGAGTGTGATACTTATTGAAAGTTTGCCTAAGGACAGCGTGAGGCATCCTGATTTCTTTAACAATTTCCATCACTATGCACATTATTCATTCATCTAAGGCCAAACATTATTGCCTTCATTGACATTCCACCATAAGCATAAAATGGTTTCAAAAATCATCACCTCTTGAATCCAAGTCTTAACAAGTCTCACTTTTATTAGCTTTGGGTCATCCCAAGTAAGAGACTATTTCATCGGTACTAATAATTTCTGAGGAAACACGCTGCTCTACAAATGCCTTTTATTGACTTTAACTAAAAAGGGGCTCAATTTTGCTAATTTGTATTGTTTATCAAAGGTTGACAGAGAGCTGTTAAAATCTCTTTATTTCTCCAAACTTGTTTTGCTACTTTCTCTCTTGTATAATCAAAATCTATTCAATACCACATAAACTGTTTCATGTAGCCACAACTCTGTTGTGCCATTTTCGAGAGCCTAGAATTCAAGTGAAATTATTTGTTATGGCATATCCGTCATCAAAACATACGTCATCTACAGACCATATGTATGCCAATAATACATCTCCTTCAGAATATTATCCCCTTATGTGCAGTTTGTTGCAGCACAGCAATGCAATTTGCCCATTCCCAAATTTGCCAGGAAACTCCCAACGTCATGAAAATGAAACAAAATATTTACTTGGCTACAGAAGTTGTTTTGAAGATTACATTTTTCTCAAACTTCAATAGTTATTTGTACATATTACATTTTGAAATATGATGACAAGAAGTTGTGTATGTCACCAATTTCAAGGGCAACTGACAAGAGTTTCTAAACGTGACATAGGTCACGGGAATTGATGAAAGAAATATTTTAAAAATTATGTTGATATCATATATTTATCAAATAAAATAGTTTAAATTCTTCAAGGATGGTATTGACAGTACAAAAATTTACAAATGCTTTCAATGAATTGCAGATGTGAAATAAAATAGTAAACTTCACATTACGTTTACGTAATGTTGGGAAGAAATAGTTTAATATTGACTCAAGTTATGCATTATGGAATATTTTATTTTAATGCCCTGATATATTTCACAAATATGTCTTACATTTGACTTTAAGAATGACATCTTGTGATACTTCCCCAGCAATATTTTTCGCTTTGCAGGTGTATTTTCCTTCAGATGACAACTGGGTATTGCTAATATTGTAAAGAAGTTTTGCAGATTGTCTGAAAAAGAAAAGAAAGAAAAAAAAGAGTTAAATGATTAGTTATTCACCCAAAGCAAGTGAATTAACTGTCTATTTAATTTTCTTTCCCATATATTAATACATTTAAAATTGTTTAATAGATTTTACTTACAAAAAATTTGTGTTAGGTACAACATTGTCCTTTCCTTTGTTCCATGAAGCTGTGAAAGGAACTAATGATTCAACGTGACAAATCAATTTGAATGGTAATTTAAGAGTTGCTGTCGTTTCTGGCTCGAAAGTAATAATTGGAGGGGCTGGAAGTAGAAATAAAAAGGAGGCAAAATATTTAAAATGCAAGTTTTGGCTTTTCTTTGAAATGAGCACTTTCATTTAATTTGTAACCATTAACCAATTATAAATCATTAAATTATAAAGGGCTAATCAATGTGTGTTTCAATTTCATTTGTATTATACCAAATAGTAACTTTGATATACTTATTCTGATACATTAAGAAAAAAATCAAATTGTATTCCAATTGTAATAAATTACATTGTGCTTTCCTACCAAAAAATCCTGCTTTTAACAAAATTCCAATACATTCTTATAAAATTATAAAAAGTATTATTATCAACGTACCTGGTGACTGAGGAGTGATACCTGAATCTGAAATTCTTACAACTGTTGTGTTCTTTGAATCTCTTCCTAAAACCTGTTCCCAAAACAAAGTCCATTTTATTTGAAAATTGTAATTTTTTCCTTGCCTTATTAAAATTTCTTTCACAGAGGAATCATAATGGGGAAAGGATACTGACCTCCAAAAAAAACACAGATGTTGGGGGCAGAAACATATCAGCTTTGTAGGTTCCACTTTTTCCTTTCACAGGTTGCAGTTTCATTGTCATTAGAACTGTCCCATCACTCTTTTTCACTTTTACTTCAACTAGATGAATACGGTCAGTCTGATTTGTTGTCTGAATTAAAAGAGCATTGTTGGTCCCTGTCAAAATCATATAGGATACATGTAATTAATTATTTTAATCTATTAATTTAATCATTTGACAACCAGTCCGCCAAAGCAGCCATCCTGTGAAGAAATGACACACATCAATTAAAGATTAAAATTACATACTCTATCTCGAGTGTAAAATGGAAGTTATTTTTTCGTTTTAAATTTCCGCTACGCCTGACTCCACTCCGCCATACTTCCCCCACCCCGTTCTCGACCTGTCATCTCCATCACGGCCTGCTCTGCCATCCATAGCACGCCTCACCCGCTATTGCCGCCCTGTCTGCTTGCACTATCTCACCCCACGCTGCCCCTGCACTGCGCCGCATTCCGCTATACAGCAATGCATTGTAGGTTGCCGACCCTTGCATTGCCACACAGTGTTTTGAAACGAAAAGAACCATGAGGAAACATTGGCCTTCAGTATGCCTTAGGCAATGGGGATCCTATTTAAAGAATGTCCCACTCTGTAAGCTTGCTGGTGAGAGAGACCATAACCGTCGTTTGTTGGTGGTGTGGGGGCTTCACAGTCGGAACCAAATGGAAGACTGTCAATAGACTATGGTTCTCCAATCTCAGATATCCAAAAGGTCCAAAGGGTTTTATTCTATTTTTTTGGTATATATGGATTATATTTATTTCAAAATAATATTCAAGAATGAATTTATAATATTTATATAATTTTTTGTCCATTAAACTAAGATGGAATGAGAATGAGTCTGGATTTTAATACTTCCCGTGTGTTCCCCTAAGTTGCGCAAACACAACATTAATTTCTTCATAGTTCTGATAAAAATAAAATTTTAAAAACAACTGACATATGTTTTAAATACTAAATGGAAACAAAAGTATAAACAAAACCTAATTTGATAATTATATCTATGTGTGGGAACTAATGGGTAAGTGCTTCACAGCCATCAGACATATGAATGCCATGTGATGTTATGCCATCAGTGAATAGCACTGTTTCTAATATTTTTGCTACACAGTAAAATTATTTTTTATACTATTCTATTTTGCTATCTTTTGAGTGATAGATGATTGCTCTTTATATAAATAATTTATAGTAGAAAAATAATAATTAAACATAATACCTTTCAAAGGACGAGGTGCAGTTTCTGCCAAATCTTCTGTTGGTTTCAGAGAGAAACCAGGAACAAAACTAAAACTGCTTTTAGCCATCATAGTAAATCTTCCTGGACACCTAACTGTTGCGCTCACAGTCCAGTCACCAGGTTTAGGATCTTTTACTTGTTTTGCTATAGCAGAATCTAATTTCAGAATGGTTTTACCCTCTTCCACTTTTCCAGTTGGATCTTTTAAATCTAAACTAGGGTGACAGCCAGTGGCAGTGAAAGTCGTATCTGTCATTGTGCCATCTACATGAACGGAAATGCTCACCGGTTTATTCCGGGGCAAAGGTGCTGTATGGATAACCTCTTTCTTCTCTGTATCAATTTTTACAAAATCCAAAACCTAGTGAATAATTCAGAGAAAATTAATATATTATTTGTAGAGAACATAAAAATAATTTTTGTATCTTTTCACATTTTTGAACTTATAATTGGGACTAAAAATGAGAAAGCAAATAATTACCTTGTGCACTTCATTTTTAAGTAAATTAAACACTTGTCCATTTGAAACCTCTGCTATTCGATTGTAGACTAGATATTCAGGTTTCATTTCACTTTGTCCACACTTACCAGTTAGCACAAAAATTACCTGAATAAAAAAGTAAACAGGAATGAATTACAAACAACATTTTTTAATGTATTATTGATATTAATAGTTCATATTCATACTAATTGTACAAGAGGATTCATTTCATATGCACAGACACCTCACCAAGGTCCTCGAGATATTCAATCAAAATATCTCATTCACATTTACCAGAGCCACACAGCATAAGCAACAGTTTTTCAGAGATTTTTGTTAATTTAGGAAAGCTAGCAAGAAATCCATATTCTACTGTGATAAAATTCAGTGTTATACTTGACACAAGAAAGGAAACATAATTTCCTTAATTAGCACAATGACAAGATTTACCCTCTATGAATTTACGTATAAAAGGTGATGTCTTGTATCTTCAATGTTCAGAGCGCATGTCTGTTGTCATAACACTTATTAGTGATGAGGAATTTACAAGCAGTAGGCAGGAAACTATTCATGGGTTTATGAAGAACAGCAATATACCAAAATTAAAATGTCATACTTTTTTCCTCCAGACAAAATAACATACGTTTACTTCCAACAAAATAACTATTAAGTGATACTTGACTCTAATGCAATTTACAAAACATGTTTTGTAAGCATTTACTAGCATCTATTAACAATATTATAACTTTCCCATAATTCTAAATATAAAAAAGAAAACCCTTTAAAAAAAAATTATTCACAGCTATTTATATTTTAACTGTCTTTTAAATGTTCACGGTAATGTTGCAGATGGACATTCCTTTCTCATATCTAGTCTCTCACTAAGTTCTATTCTAATGTTAATGAAAACAAAAATGTGATATTAAAATTAAGTCCGCCTCCTAAAGAAAATTTTGTTAAATTTAACTCTGACTTAACTTGCGTTTACTACAAATTCTAATATAAATCTGCTTATGTTCCCTATGAAATCTAGCATCATTGTATGATATAGAAAGTACTTGCAGGTACCACATCACCTTTTCATTTCTTTTGTTCTGACATAATTCCAACTAAATTCACCTATAGAAATACATAGACTCTTAATTGTAACTTTCCCCTTTTCTTATTCTTTACTTGACACAAACATGTTATATAATTGGTTGATGCATTTCTCTTGAAGACACAGTTTTTAATAAAGTACTAAAATATTATTTTGTAACTGCAGTGTGTACTTTAATAAGACTATCCTCAACCAATAGTCCTGATGTCTAATGTCTAGAAAATCATGTCCTTCCCACATCTATCATACATTAGTTCCAAAATTCACAAATGAACATCAGTGTTCACTTCAACTAGGGCAAAAATGTCTACCATTTTGTTTGTAGACAAATTGAAATCTTGTCTCACTTTCAATTCTGACTCTGAATATTGATAAAGTGATGTAGATTTTATAATGTCAAAATATCCTGAGATATTTGATGTATCTCAAGACTTTTTTTCTCTTGATTTATCTCATCTGACATTGACTTGTGAAATTAAGAGCATATGTTTGGAAGAAAAATGGCTGAAGGATATTTCTTTTGTCATCTATTTGTAAGCCTGTTATTGGAAAGTTTATTTGGAGTGGTATATTTGCCAAAACTTTGACCTTTATTTGTACCTTGCTTTTCTTTCGTTGTATTAGATTTTCAACTTCTCCTTGTTTCATGTAATCTTTGGCACTGGCATCAGTGAAAACAAAAAGATATGAGCCTGGATTACTATTTTCTAAACCAACTTTAATTCCTTCCATTGCCATCTCCGGACAGTCTCCTCCTCCATTAACCCTAATTTTAGCAAGTTTGCTTCGATACTCAGCAGCGTCATTTGTTAAGGCCAATAATCTTGCATCTGAAAAACATAAATGAATTTTTTAATTTCTAAATAACATCACTTTATTTTAAATATTAAGTAATGAATATTTACATGGACATACTCACATGGATCATTGAATTCCACCAAAGCAAAATTTGCAATTTCATGACCACGGTGACTTTTCATATGATCAAAGATGCCTTGCATAGCTACTCTTACTTGTTGTATCTCATCTGACATTGAACCCGTGGAGTCAAACACAAATGTTAGTGTAATACCTTTATCATCTGCTGCTCGTTTGAATCGGTTTTGATGAGCAATATCTTTAGTATCTGAACAGAGAGAGAAAAAGACATCAGTATTTTATCATCATAGTATGTAAGTGTATAAATGTAAAAAGGAATAAAAACATGAATGTGTTTAATAAAAATAAATTGTAACATAATGATCAAACAGTATAAGATACGAAACCCCTCAGCTCAACTCTGCAAATTGAGGCTAATGCCATTTCTTATTTGCTTATGCTACAACATATTATTAGAGGCAAAATCTACTAATTTTTGCCATTGAGAAATAATTCCAAATAATGTGGATATGATGTTTTTTAATTATAAATGAACTAAACCTGACTTTATTAAATACATGATAGTTAGTTGATTTTTTAAAATATGAAAACATTGTAGTAGTTCAGAGTACACATTTATAGACTATTAGCACTGTCTGTCTGCCTATCAGTAAATTGAATAAATTGTCTTACTCTCCATTCAAATGTAGTAGGTGTCTTCCTAAGTAAAAAGTTCACTAATTTTATAGTGTGCACTCTGTGTTTATAAATAATTAGATTTATTAAGAAACAATCATATTCAATATTTGGTTAGTAACAATGATTAATATAAGTATCATACTTGAGGACCTAGGACTATCACAGTGTATACACTGGCCAATTCCCTAATATGTGATAATGATAACAACAACTACAAAACTAATAATAATAATATGTGATGTATCCTTGTTTAATAAACTAAGGATTCTTCCTCTACCATGCATGTACATATTGTAAATAGTGGTCTCCACAAAGAAAATTCTCATGGAAAACAAAGACACTTTTACTTTAAATTCTGATGTACACAACTACAACACCCGTCAAAAGGATAACCTACATGTTCCCCCCTCTGAAACTACACTTTATCAAAAAAGTACCCTAATAGAGGGCATTACACTTAACAACAAACTAGGCAATGATATCAAAGACATAAACACAATCCATACATTTAAAAGTAAATTAAAGCTTTCTTGCTAATAATAATAATAATAATAATAATAATAATAATAATAATAATAATAATAATAATAATAATAATAATAATAATAATAATAACAACAACAACAAAACAACAACAACAATATCATCATCATCATCATCATCATCATCATCATCATCCTTGAGTCTGCAGTTTCCAGGATTATATACCTTTTGTGAAGAAACACATTATTTATAAGAAATCAACTGAGATTCTACTTTTGTGTATCCCAAAAGCAAGAAATTAAGACTTAACATGCAAGATGTAGAAATAAAGAGAAAAATGTCCTTGATTTTTCGTTAATTTTTGCAATTTATATAATATGGGTGAAAATGAGCATTTGTATGTAAATGAAACAAGAACATCGAAACTGTTTTTTAAATACGAAAAACTTGATTTATATTTGAATTGAAATGCATAGGGCAAGTTTCAATTTCATTTTGCCATTTAAATTACGCCGTTATGATTAATCTCGTAGATAATACTAATATTATAAAAATATTAATGTTTTATTGAACTACATATACAATAACAATAGTGTATGACGAGTCGATTTGATATCTTGGGTGGAGAGAGTGAAGTTACATTACATAATCCTTAGGATAAAATCGAGGATAATTTAAGATATATTAATTAATGTAGAATTACATATTCAATTCAAAATTTATAAGGAAAACGCATGAAATGAAATTATAATTCAACCGCTTCCTAACGGACATAAGCTTGACATCAAATTTCGCGCGGTTTCGTGCTCCGCGCCCACTAGCCAACCAGAGTAGCACGGTGCCGAATGAATGTGTATTAAATAGTATTAATTGTGTAACTAATAATATTAATTATACTATTAATAGCATTAATAGTATTAATAGTATACATGTGGCAGTATATCAATGTCTCCTACATTATGTAGGAGGCGTTGCATTTATGCATATATGCTTCGTGAGAACTTCAGGAAGGCGCCGGTTCAGGCAGTACCGCCAATATTATTATGGGCAGACTGTGCGATCGTCCGGGGCCCCGCAAACCAAGACGCACGATGGAAGAAAAATGAGAGGGAAGAAAGGAACATAAAATTGAAAAAGAAATTAGAATTCGTGAAAATCGTTATTGTAATTTTAGATATATGATCATGCACATGATCATATACTTTTATATGACCGAAATACAATAATTGGTACCATTGAAATTTAAGGTCCGCGATGGGTCGGCAACCATTAATTTAATATATCTATTATTAAAAGTAATATATGTAAATAAATTCATAATTTTAGCATAATTTATACGTTGGTAGTAAAGAAAAATATTGCAGATGGTAAAAACAAGGCAAGTAATAAAATGATTGCAAGTCGTTGATAAAAAAGTAATTTTATTAAATAATAATTTCCCGGTATATTATTGATTCCGAAAATGAGGGGTACATTTATTATAAGTATGTATCTACGAAATTGAAAAATGTGCGTAATCAAATGATAGCTTGAAAGTTGAAATCGTTGTTATTCGTTGAAATAAAAAAAACTCAAATAGTTTTTTTTTTTATTTATTTAAAGTCGCCGTGACAACTTGGTCATTAGTGATTGAAAAAAATATACATTATGTCATTAGCAACTGAAAAAGTATACATTATAACAGTGACACGCATTCCGTTTCTTGATACAACTTTCACACGTTTAATTTTTTCGGGGGGAGGGGGGCAACGTTTTTGCATTTCCCCGAGACGAAAACTGTCCAACTCCGGCACAGGGTCTACGACACGACCCATATTTGGCCACTTTTAAATTCCCTCTCCGCGATGCATTGTTAGGTTCTCAATGCTTATTGGCTGCAGTACTCAAGGAACTCTCTCACATATTGGTTTATACCAGCGCCTTCTGTAGTCCAAGGGTTATACTCGCCAAGGAATCAAAGACTAACTACATAGACTGGCTGGCAACTGTTGCCCAGTTGGTTGCCTGTCTAAATCACTATCACTATACAAGTCCGTGGAAGTCGTAGAGGAAAGATGAATGGAAGAATTTTTCCACGGTATTCTCCGATTGAAATGCATGATGTTATAATTAGATATTGATCTATTGGGATGGCTTCCGATAAAGACGAGTAAGCCTAGCGTTTTTGGCCTTAAAAATTTTTAACATTGAAAATGAGTGGTAAGTGGCACTAACCTAACCTTCTTACACTTCAAATCTGTAGTATAGTATTTTATGTTAAAAAAATTATTTGAATACATGCAGAACTTTGTTTTAAAGAAAAAAACAAACAAACATTGACTTGATAACGATAGTACAATTTATGTTATTCAACAGTTAATATTTCAATTTCTTGTTTTTATTAAAACAAATTTTTATTTGAACATGAGAGAAAATATCTAAACTAAAAGTAGTAACCTATCATTTATACACATCGATAATTTTAAACAGGCAATTTTTATTGTTAACATTTTCATCTCTTGCTTCACAATTTAGAGCTCATTGTGACCTCATCAATGGATAAAATGCATTCATTATTTCGAAAAAACTCCACCACATGAACATATATCATAATAAATTGTGCACTTTAAAACTTTTCATGTTTCAGTAGTTGACTGTAACCCATTTAACCTGATGGGGCCACAATGAGCTTCAAAATGTTGTGAACGAAGTGATGTAAATGTTAACAATAAAAATTGTCCATCTAAAATTATGGAGTTATATAAATGAAAATAACATATCAATAAGAAGCAGGCTTAAAAGCCTTTCACTATCGATGTGTTCAAACAATTGTAGCGTGTTTCAAGAAATAAGTTTTTGTCAAAATTACAAGATCTGAAAATGGGTCTGTACCAATTTGATTTGTTCAGAAGTAATGTATTATTATCCTTCCATTTACTGTCAACCAAAAACAATTATGGCATGTGCTGAATGGGGAAAACATATTCTGGGTACATTTTCTAGAGCTCCAGAATCTATAACCTTCCCTTTTACTCTGCATAGTTGTATGTTCATTCATTTTGAAACCATCAAAGCAGGCTAGTAACATTAAAGAAATATAAATTTTCACTTCCAGTAATAGAGAACTTATGTGAATCAGTAAATGATCTACAAATTTGATTTTATAGTATTGCGAACAAAATAGCAATTCACCTCCCCCCTCCAGACTCATATCACAACTGGCAAAAGGAGGGCTCAATAAAATGTGTGTCTACATTTATATCCAGAAGCAGAGTGAGGGATTTGCCAATGGGGCAGGGGAAAGTGGATGAAAAATCTTATAGAAATGGGCTCATTGCCCTAAAATCTGAATTACAATACTTGTTACAGGCAAATTTAGTATTGTAGAATTACACAGTACATATATTCACGGTTACAATTTAGTATACGGTACACCCCTAGAGAAGCGTGGCGGCGGGGCTTAAGCCCTAATTACTGTACGTGCTCTATTAGAAATGAATAAAACTTACGGATAGGCGATTTTCATGGTTCACCCTTCATTTGCTTAGTCACCGCAGCATTGTAACGCCAATTTACTTTCAAAGGCAAGTTTTCTCGCTTTGCTTGCTCCAAGTCACGGCGAGGCTCGGGCCTTCGGCCCTTGTGTTCACTATAAACATCCTTGAGTCTATCCAATGCATAATTACCAATTCACTTTTATAAGACATCACTTTTCAAGAAAGCCTCCAGAATTCTAACTGCCTAGTTAACGCCAGAACGTTGCGAAGTGCCAGTTTAAACAACTTCCTTAGGTTGTACCATATACTACATTTCAGCCATATTAACTCGTGCATTAAATAGCATTATTTAATAAATATTATTTTTACTTTTGTTCAGGGGTTGTTAATTGTATAGAAACAGTTGTGGTGCAGAAAAGAATTTATTGGTCACTTAAACTCTGGTATTGATTTTAATTCTTTAATGTCATCTGGCAATGAGTTGAAAAGTCACGTTCTTGTATTAAATTTGGTTTTCTTGTAGTGTTCTGTTGTTTGTGACCCCTGATCAATATAATTCCTACAGTGTATATTGTAATTATAAATGTTTGTTTTGCGAGGAAATATGTTCTCACCCTTGCTCTTGCGTGCAAGAATAGATATTTGTACTGATATTTGTTTTTCTAAGATATTTGTTTCTCTAATCGAAAAGTCTTGAGTACAATAGAGTGGGAACATGCAAGGTACAGGGTGGGAATGTACATTTGCAAAATTCCCACAATGAGGTGCATGAAGGCTGAATTAGAAAGGATTCTAAATGCACATAGATATATTATTACTCAAGAATATATTGTAAATGTGCATTGATTTAATATATTGATCTTAATTTAGTGTTCAGTTAATTTATGTGGGTATTCTATTTGAGGTGTGACTGAATTGAGAGACCCAGATATTTTGTTACCTTAACTTCAGTGAATTGGATGTTTTTCATTTTCAATGTGATTGCCTAATTGAAATGCAATACTGTATTGAAAATCGTTTCTTCTTTATTAATTTGTTGTTATGAATCCAATTTGAAATTGTGCTATTTTTTTTTTGTGCTGAGAATATTTGTGTCGTCAGCAATGATTACTGTTTTTTTCATTTATAATCGACAAGGGGATATCATTTATGTATTGAAGAAAAATGTTAGGGCATAAGACTGCATCCCCTGTAGGACCACATTCTTAATTGGCAAAGAATTAGAAAGATGAGTAAATAATATTCTTTCACATCTGTATGGTATTTCTACTTTTTGCAATTGATGTTAGGTTATGAAGATATCCAAACCAGGGTAATATCACATATTCAAAATGAAGGTAATTTTGACAACAAAATTGTGTGGTCTATGACATTCAATGCTGTCAAAAGATTTAAAAACATTCCTGTAGGCATTTCATTTTGTTCTAATGATGAAGTGAGGAGATATTAAATGCACTCATGAAGCAAAACTGTATTTCTGAAATTATTTTTCATTACAAAATTTTCTTAAAATTAAAGAGTTTTCCAAATACAATGATATATTCATCATTGTGAAGTGCACTCTTGTAACTTAATTTTTGTTACCATGATGAGGTGACTGGTTTCCTACAAGGTTATGTAAAAAATTTAATTTTTACTTAAAAAGTGCTGTAAATTACCAATACTATTCACAATATGTAAATACTTCAAATATTTCCACCAAAACGGTGCTGGGGTGGTGGCCCGCTGGTGAGAGATACCTGACTAATCGACATGTACATCTGTGTCAGATTTCTCTAGTGAGCTGTGTAAGGTCTCTGTCACCTTCCGCGATAAAAACCTGCACTACTACCTTTGCATTTAATGCGTTCAGAATCACTAATCAAGCAATTCCCTATATTCTGCTTATTGGAGGCAGATTTTCTGAATTACATGCTGTCTTCTTTTTCAGCTGCAGACAAAGGAGCTTCCACTTCGCAAGACTCTTCGTCATCTGACTTTGAGCACAGAATAATAGCATTGGGGCAGTCTCACCCAAATGGCATTTCTGATAAAGATATGGCCAAAGAAATTCCGGAATTACCTGCTGCTCAACGAGCAGTAATAATTAATAAGCTTTTGGCACAAGGTTACATTGATTTATTTAATCAAGGAGGTGTTTTGATTTATAAGATTCGAAGTGCAAAAGCCAACGTAATTAAAGGAGGTGATAATGAAGAAAGAATCGTGTTCAGTATAATAGAGGAAGCTGGCAACAAAGGTATATGGATGAGAGACATTAGAACAAAATCAAATTTGTCTGCAAATCAACTTAATAAAGTACTCAAAATATTGGAAAACAAAAAGATGATAAAGGCAGTGAAGTCAGTTGCAGCCAGTAAAAAGAAGGTTTATATGCTATTTCATCTCGATCCTGATAGTTCAATCACAGGTGGTGCTTGGTACTGTAATGAAGATTTTGAAGCAGAATTTGTTGACATTTTACACCAGCAATGCCTAAAATATCTGAAGCAAAAATGGGAAAGTGCAAAAGAAAAAGAACCAGATCCCATTGCTGCAAAAAACTTTTCTTATGCCTCTGCTCAAGATGTATGGAAGTATATTGATGATTTAGGAATTAGTAAAGTGAAATTATCTGAACATGATGTGGAGACAATATTGAATACATTAGTTTATGATGCACGGGCAGAACGTAATGTGACAATTGATGAGACAGTTTTGTTTCGTTATGTGGAGCCCTTACTTTCTGTTGTTGGTTTGACTCAATTTCCATGTGGAATATGTCCCGTTTTATTTCGTTGCTCCATTTCTGGTATGGTTAGACCAGCGACATGCACATATTTAACTTCATGGCTTCAAGAATATATTGATAGTGCTTAAATTACTTATCATTAAGTAATGGATTCTGTGAAATCATTTTGCAGCTTTTAGATTTGCCCATTTCCTACCAACAAAGTTCTCAAACATTTTTTGTAATAATTTTATTTAGATATCTTTTCTTTGTTTTTGTCTTTAATCATATGATATTTCAAATAATAACTTTAGAGAAATGTTTTGTTGTTATTAACTTTCTGTAATTTGTTTGGAACATTGACGGTTGTATCAATTATTTGGCTGATCTAGTCTGTGGAACTGCTGGTTACATGTTACTTTGCATATATTTACAGGGCTTCAATAAATGTCATAAAGATGATGTAAATGACCTTTATTTTTACCACCAAAGTTATAATGAGAAAGTAGCATAAGAATTTATTAAATGATCTGCTACACACATTTATGAAGACATTTTCAAATATTTCATTTGGAGTATTCCAGGTTTAAGCGAGTAATATTATTCATTTATTGAACTTCAAAATTTTATATTTTCAAAAATGATTACATGTTTAACATCTCAAAATAGCTATCCTGTGCAGTTGCGTCTCTGTAACATATCTTTCCAAGAGAAAATAAAACTAGACAGTCTAAATAAACATAATAAAATTGCTGGCAAAGGTGAGGCAATTTGGCAAATGTTTGTGTGTTATTTACAGCGTTGTACTTCTTTTATATAGAATGTGGTGTAGTACTAGTAAACTTAAAAGATACTTTTCCTTCTTAGGTATCTTGATTGTCTGAGATGCGACACATCTATATGCCTGGGTAACCCAAGCATACCCATAGGCACATGGTTAATTTCCGCTCTGAAGAAGATAGCTTAAGATGTAGCACTTCACATACCTCTTTTGCTAGAATGTGTAAGCCTGCTCTGTACAGTTCATTATGTTAGGTAGATATACCCTGCCCAACAGCATTCTTCTGGAAGTCTTATAAACCTTTCAAATGTGCGATTTCCCACCCCTTCTCATACCTCTACCTGCATGGCAACATGCTTTTGTAATTTTACTCTATTCAAATCAGTTATCCCATAGTGATAGATTCATACCCAAAGGAGAATTTCTATTATGAATATACACCTTATTTGGTGAGTGAATAAATACTTTCATAGTATGTTATACTTGATCATTTATCATTTGACATTACAATTAATTAATTCACAATAAGTGTTTTCAACCAATTTTTCGGTCCCCTGATGGTAGTACTGAAACTTGACTGTAAGAATATTATTGAAGAGTGAAACCTTATCTTATATTGATATTTTCATTGAAAAATTTAGAGCTGTTTTAAGAAAATGTTATTTCAACATTTATAAAATTAATATTTTTTTCTACAATATTCAATTTTTCCCACAAATTTTGAGTTTTCAAGAAACTTTGAATTTTTTAAATTGTACACTCAAATGCAATAGTATATAAAATCTACTGGTAATGTAAAATGTATTTTATTGTAATTGTAACAATGTTAAAGATAAAAAAATACATTTGTCTAATTTTTTACTTCTCAAAAAAATATATCAAAGTGGCATTTATGTGATGTTATTCAGACCATTTAGCAATAACTGTTCAAAAAATTGTAAAGAAAAAATTTGGAGCAGTTTTGAGGAAATAGACTTTGAGCATTTCTTAGTAAATGAGTCATTTCACATCAAATTGCACTATTGCAAAACATCACTATTTTTAGCATCTTGAAACTTTTTTTATGAGGTCTAGGGTTGAAAAGATGTGACAAATTTTCTTTTCTTTTTCTTCTTCTTCTTCTTCTTTTTTTCTTTCTAATACCACCCCTTTCAGAGACATTACCAATGATTTTTGAGAATACCATGCTAATATTTAATTTTTTGCACAAATACTGTGCCCTTCAGAAAATTAAAATTAATTAAATTTAACTTAAAAAGGTGTACTTAATGTAAATGTAACTTAAGAAGATATGATGTAATAGTTATTTAAAACATAGTTTGTTCACCAGAGCACTTGTAACTTCAAATTAACTTCTCTGCATAGCACGTCATACACAGTTTTTAACTGTTTTTGATGTAAATAAATAAATAACAGCATAGATCAAATTATAATCAACAAAAACACAACTAGATATGAAATAAAAACTACTAGTCTAGATTAAAGTGACCACCAAGCACAAATTCTTACAATTACTAATAATATGAACACTGACACAATAAATAATACACACATGTGCAGAGCATTCACTAAAGTTAACACAAAATTATTTATGTGACTACTTGTAGAAGGAATCATAAGCCACAGTTTATAACACTGTTAACGTAAAATATAATCTATTTTTCTCAAAGCTTTCATTCCACTTTAATGCACGCTTTTGTGACAAATAAATTTGATAACATTGAATTTCCCTAAATTGGATAACATTGTGTGTTAAACATCGGTCTCAAAGAATAGAAATACTGTACTGGCACAAACGGACATTATTTATCTTTCCGATTCTTTACCAATTGAATATGGAGTCCCGCAAGGTTCGATCTTAGGTCCTATTCTCTGTTATACGTAAACGATATGTCCTCGTCTATTAAAAGCGGGAGAATGGTTCTGTTTGCCGATGACACAAATGGTCTTTGCAAAAAGAAACAAATTGTACGATTTCAGAAGTTTCAAATTGGTTTTGTAATAAATTAATTGTTAAGGGAGGGAAAACAGTTTGAATGCATTTTTGTATTTCAAATTGGCAATCACATGTTCTATTGAAAATGAACAATGTGCAATTAGCTGATGTTAAGGTAACAACATTTCTAGGTGTCTCAATTCAGTCAAACCTCAAATGGAATGTACATATAAAAGAAATTAACACAAAATTAAGTTCATTATGTCACGCATTCAGAATTCTTTCAAATTCTGTCAGCCTTCATGCAGCTCGTTGCGTGTATTTTGCAAATGTTCATTCCCGCCTTAGATATGGCGTAATATTTTGGGGAAGCTCATCATGTAGTACCCAGACCTTAAGATTGCAAAAGAAAATTATTCGAATAATGAAAAAATGCCATCCACGTGATCCCTGCAAGCCTTTCTTCATTGAGCTTGGAATCTTACCATTTCCTTGCTTATTTATTTATTTATTTATGAATCTGAAATATTTGTCAAAATTGACTGACAACGGTGGGAACATGTTTTTATGCAATACTGATATTTATAATTACAACACACGTTGTAGAAATCACGTACATCATGTTTGCATCAACAGCTCACTACCAGAAATCCACGTCCAATACATGTACGTTACTTTACAACGCATTGCCAAATGACATTAAACAATTGAAGTCGTTACACAAATTTAAGTTAAAAGTAAAATATTTCCTGCTGCATAACTGTTTCTATACAATTGGAGACTATACTGATCATCAGAAAGAAAAATGTTTATTTCAACAGAACTGATATATAATGAATTAGCTTACATTTGTATTGTATGTATTAAAAAATAACTTAATATGCTTATATCAAATATTGTACTTCAGATTCTGGATCAATGACCCCCACCTCGATTTTGTCCAATTTCCCTGATACTTTGAGCAAATGCTGCGATGCCCCCTATTTTTGCTTCTGGTATGTATACTAAAATGTAGCTTCTCTATGCGCACGTTTTGTTGGTAAGGAAGAGTTGCTATTTTGTTAGCAGCGCAGAAAAATAAAACCTGCAAATCGTTTACCGTTGCAAATAAGTTTTCTATTACTCGGGAACAAAAATGTCTAGTTTTTCAAATGTTGCTAATTTCGCGCTTTTTTTAAATTTTATTTTTATCTTTAATTTTCTCATCCTTCAACTATTTATACTTAAAATGATGGGAAAGGATTCTGAAACTTAAGAAAATGTTCGCAGATTATCTTCTACCCCATTCGTCGCATAGGTTTTTGACTAAATAAATATAAATAAATCTAAATCTCGTAGGCAGCCCGTGACGTCCAACAAAGCAACCGTGAGACTTGTCATGTTATCTATCGCAAAAACACACATACGATTTAACATAGAAGCCTTCTGACAAAATGCGAATAAGTTTATTTGTAAACAACAGACCCTGCTCGGGTCTGCCTGAAACAGAGCAGCCATCTTTTTCTGACATTCTGAGTCACTGTAAACAGAGCATGTGCGTTATTATTCGTACAATTCGTTTTTGTTGTCTAAAAGTCTGGGAGCTATAAGATGTATTTTCCCAGAATATTATGTTATATTTCAGGCGAGATTTAACATTCGGGAAATATACAAACGAGCGGTATGGATGCTGACTGAATTTTCAAAGAATTCTGAAGGAGTAGCATAAATAACTTAATTTAGTGTTCATTTAGTTTATATGGACGTTCCAGTTTGGTAAGGTTTGACTGAATTGAAAGACCTAAAAATTTTGTTACCTCAACATCAGTCAATGGTACACTATTCATTCTCAGTGAAGTGCAGAGCTGTTTATTTGAAATGGAAAACTGCATTGAAACGGTGTTGTTTTCATTAACTATTAATTTTTTTTATTACGGAACCAATTTGAAATATCTGATACTGTACTATTTACGGTTTCTTTATTGCAAAGAATATTCGTATCATCCGCAAAGAGAACTGTTCTTCCGTTTCTAATCGTCGAGGGCATATCGTTTACGTATAGTAGGAATAGGGCCTAAAATCGATCTTACGGGACTCCACATGCAGTTGGCAAAGAATCAGAAAGGTGTGTACACAATGTTCCATTATTCCAGTAAGGATTTCTACTCTCTAAGATCGTTGTTTAAGGTAAGAACATAACTAACATAGAACAACACGAATTCCATACGAAGATAATTTTGAAAGTAAAATGGTACGATCAATGACGTCAACAGCTTTTGAAAGATGTAAAAATATTCCAATAGGTACTTCGTTTTCATCCATGAATGAAGCGACTCTTTAAGAAGAGAAAGTATGTCTGTTTCCGTAGATTTTGATTTTCGAAAATATGGCTGTTTCCGTAGATTTTGATTTTCAATCTGAAAACGCGTCGTGTTTACTAAGAAAGGTTTCCATTTGTACGTAAAAAAGTCTCTAATATTTTTGAAAAAAACGACATAAGAGAAATTGGCTGAGAATTTTAAATTTCGATTTTGTTGCAATGTTTGAAAAGCAGCTATAACTTAGCTGTTTTAAAAATATCTGGAAAAATTCCTGCGCATGAGGATGCATTAAATATTTAAGTTAAGGGGTGTATAATGGCGTGCGCACAAGTCTTTAACAAAGAATCCGGAAATCCATCTAAACCGGACGAATATTTATTTTTTAGCCTACTGATTATTTTGAGAATTTCATTGGAAGAATTTTCGGAAACGAACATCGTGTCTAAAATTTTTGGGGAAACGTCTGATGTTGAATTTTGTGGCCGAAGACCCTTAGTGAGATAGGCAGCAAGTTTCGAAAAGTTATTGGTCAAAGAGACTGGCCACTATTGCCGGATCGTTCACATTTCTCTCGTTATCTTTTAAAACAACATTCTCGACAAGGTTTCTTGTTGATTTGGTCGAATTTTTTTTAATATACTTCACATTGCTTTTGTTTTATTATTTGAGTTCAAAATATCCTGATCACGTTTCATGATTTTAGCCTGCCTTATGACTTTTCTTAACAATGTATTTTTTTAATGTAGAGGAGGAAATTTTGATGTATGTTATGATGCTTAGAAACGAAAGAAAGAATTCGTTTGTCTTTACATGATGTCATCCCTTGTGTTATCCAAGAATTGCTTTTCCGCGAAAAAAAATAAAGTTTCTTTTTTGAAGAGGAAAGCAAGTGTTTGAAGTCATTTTGGGGCCAAAGAAGGAAAGGGAAGGTTTCTCACACCGTAACCTACAGGTGAGATTTTCTTGAACATTCTATTACATTTTTGTTGGACCGGCGTTTCTCGATATTACCCCATCTGCAACTAAATGTGTGTGAGAGAGGCAGAGACAGAGTCGGACAGGGAGAGGGAAGGAAAACAGGGAGATGAAGGGCAGAACAACGTCTGCCGGGTTCAGCTAGTTCTCAAAAAAGGCTAGCCTTCAATTCTGACAGGAACCTATTAATTTACTCAGGAAGTTAAAGTGAGTTGATGATAATGAGAATAACATTACTTTTACATTTTTAGCAGCGCTTAACAATACTTCCATTAATAACAATAAATTGAATCCGTTTGACACATTTTTAATTTGAATTTAAACGGCTATGAAGGTCATATGTATGTATATGACACATAGTAAGATGTGAAGGGAAACACATTTACTGCTCTGTGAAAGTATATTGATGGTAATCGTCTACTGCTGATTGACACGTGCTTGAGGGGTGACGTTCTTGCTGTCGCTCCAGCTAAACAGCAAGTAGACATTTCTGTTGTATATAATTCCTCAGAAGTGTCCCACTTTGTAACTTACCAGATTTATGAAAGACCTTTCAGAGATTACGGTGATATTTTTTCGAAGTTTTAAATTGTCGAGTTTCGAGAGAAATTAAAAAATAAAATAGGTCAAAATGTTTTTTTAATCAATGAATATATATATAGTCATTGTTGACCTATTTTATTTATTATAATTCATTTGAAGTCATTTTAAATACATTAACTCACAAATTCAAGAGTATTTACAAATTGCATATATGCATATTAGCGGCGTGAGAGATCTTTCAAATAATTAAATTTGTGTAATTAAAAAAAATACACCGAAATGAACTTAACGTCACAGTTAACAGTGCAATTATCACTATCCGTTCGAAATGTTTGAAGAAAAAATTTGGTGTTGTTTTTGAGAAAATGGCTTTTGAGCGTTTCTGAAAATGCGAAGTTATGAGCTTGTTTTCACGGAAAACGGTAGAATTTTCGTGAAACTTTATATAACATTATTTAAAGCACATGTTTTAAAACACATTATTTAAATACAATAATAAGAATAAATTGCCGCTAATATAAATATTAACGACATGAAAAGCTAGTAAAAAATACATTTCTGTAAAGAAAAAATAATTGAGCAATATGGCGTTTATCTCATCTTATGGAGTACGTTTAGCACTATCTTTAACAAAAAATTAAAGAAACATTTTGGAGCCGTTTTTAAGAAAATCTTGCTTTTGTAATTTTTTAAAATTGCCTATATTGCACGCAATTTTGCGCGAAAACTACTAAAAGTTTCAAAGAAATGTACATGACCTTAATGAAAGAACTCACAATGGAGAAAAATTTTTATTTAAATGAACATTCTCTATCTTCAATTTTGTAATGTAGGAAGACACCGAAAAAACATTCTTTTGAAATTTTCGAAAATTATGAGTTTATCGTGAAAATCGGGCCTATGTCACGTTTATAAGTGTATGTTAATCTATTCTTACAAGAAATTTAAAGAAAAAAATTGGAGCCGTTTTTGAGAAAATGTTTACAATGTCAGGGAGGTTTCATGTAAAGTACCTCCAAATTTTAAAGAATAATTTTCAAAATCTCAAGGTTTCGACTTGACCCAGATGGATAGGGGAATTTGGAAAAAATCCTATGCATGATTTATGCACTCGTGGTATTCACAGGCACTAATAGGACAGACGGACGTTAAAAAAACAAACAAAAAAAAACACGTTTGCGGTATTAGGGGATCCCAAATCGTGCATCCCCGTTGAAATCTCGAAATCGATCTTCCGCATACATAACTTTTCCTATACTACGAATATTACGTACGCATACGCGAAAGTAAACATCTGGGACATCAAGGTCAAAGTTTCCTTAAATTTGTGCGATTTGACGTGTGAAGTGACCTAATTGAGGACTTTCGACTTCATACATAAAACTTTTGGTTTTTCTAAAATCTGTATAAGACATTTGAAGCACTAATTCTCACATGTCATAATTTATAGATATTGCAACGTAAATATTAACGATGTGAGAGGATATAAATAAATTGCATTTGTGAAAAGAAGCAGCAAAATCGCATTTGTCAACTTATACAGTGCATTTAGCGCTATCCTCACCACCTATTTAAAGAAAAAATTGTACATGCCGTTAGCGAAAGAACAAACTATAGAGAACAAATTTCACTCGAAGAAAAAAACAACATTATCTTCAATGTTGTATTTGTGGGACAATGCTGAAAAATTTCGAGTTTCAAATTTGGTAGCTTCCGAAATTTTGGAGTTAACAGTGACAATCGGACCAATGCCATCTTTATAATTGTATTTATTATATATTATATTATTCTTACAAGAAATTTAAGAAAGAAAAAAATTGGAAAGATTTTTGAGAATGTTTGAACATGTCGCAGGTGCTTCATGTAAAGTCCCCCCAAAATTTAAGGAATGTTTTTCAAAATGACAGAGTTTTGAGTCGGGCCATATCCACTGGGGCATTTTGGAAAAAAATCTATGAATTGTTTAGGCGCTAGTATTTTTCACAGACAGACGGACATTTTGAAGAAAGAATAAAATAAAACAAAACAAAAAACAACTTTTTCTATAACAGAGGACCCAAAAACAATCGTTTACGTTGAAATCTCGAAATCGATTTTCTGCACTTTTTCGTAATTTTCTTTATACCACGTGAAAGTGAAAACTCCAACCAGAGTCTTAACGATCTCCATATTTCTTTTGCCCACCACTGCTCATAAGGAAAATGAACGAGTATTTACGGCTGCAAGATTTCTGAGAATTGTTTATCAGCATTGGCCTTGGAAACTCTCGTGGGATTTCCTGCTAAGCTGCAGGGGATTTCCCCTCAGAATGTTCACTGGACATGAATGCACATGCCAATACAGTGGGTGATCGATCGCAAACAAGTTCTTCAATGTCGCTGTTTGTGACCCAAACCGTTATTTAACCTATCGTGATTTACCGCATATAACTAGCCGAATGTGGTGTCGTCGACCCTTTAAACTTACAAAGATTTTCATATTTGTTCGTCTTTCTTGTTAATTATGTATTTTATTCGCGTTTCGGGAATGCGATGTTCCCATGAATAATATCATGAAGAATTTGTTCCCATAAATTGTTAGTTTCTGACATTGGTTTTGCAAGTGAGCCATAGTACTCGTACTTGGTACTGTTATTCTCACATTCAAAAATATTCAACATTTAATAGCTGGCCTTCATATCCACGATAACTAACATAGCACTCTAAAATAATTCAAGAAATATAGTTCAAAGCCCTATAAAATACTTAACATTATTAAACAAACTAATAGTTTTTTACGATAGTGTTGTAAAGCATCTTATTACAATACGAGGTTGAAACATTGCCAATAAGGACACGTTTGGTAACCAATTGAGTATTGTAATCAAATGTTACGACACGAATATTGTACGTTTTATCCATTTTGTCAAAATGATTAGATTTCAAGTGAAATTTCGTTCTAAGTCTTCAATTAGTACTCACATTTTTCTCCCATAAGTGGCGACACTGTTCTCAACAACTCTCAATTGTTGTCCTTAACAATTGAAACACACTTGGTGTATACAATGCCACCTAAATCATCTACTATCTAGGAGGTACTGGGTGTATACTTATCGACATAAGTGAATATAGTTCTGATTTGGAAATAGAAACAGGAGCAACTGTACTTTAGAAACATTGTTACCCGGCAAATCAAGAAATAAATATTGGCGTGAGTATTTCATGTTTAACCCTTTTTTCATACCACAATATTTAATTTCATATTGCAAAAAGTTTTGAAAGCTTACTTTTCGGGCAAATCAAAGGAGAAACTAAACATTGTTTGCTCCTACTACTTTACATTAAAGAGTACAATATCACTTGATGATATCAAATGTAAACGTAAGCTTCCACGGCCATGTCGTCTTGGCTGTCCGGGTGTCGCAGCGTCGGCTCAGAGACCGAAGTTTCGCCTGTCATGTCGTAGGCTTCCTCAGGACAGTGGCACCGCGGTGCTGCGCGTTTGGTATTATATACCGAACCGCCAATGAAACATTGATATCAGTAAGTTTATTCGGTAATTAGCGTTTTTAAATGGAAAATGTGTTGGACAAAGAAGTCCAAAATATTTTTAAAAGAAGAGAGGCAAAGAACGCCATTACTTTAACGCCCTTGTGTGGTAATGAAGTACATTACCACATTAGAGTGGTAAACATTTCATTACGAAACTGATTATAATAGCATAATGTTTCACTTTACCTATCCAAAGTGGATACAGATATTAACTAACATATTTTATTGCAATAGGATTACATTGCTTATTGGGTTAGCTGACTTAAGCTATTGTCATGACCTAATTACAAAATCTTCATTTAGCTTTTACTTTCTACGATTATTAGTGTATTATTATTATTATTATTATTATTATTATTATTATTTAGTATAATAATTATTATATAATGCGCATGTTAGCTATATTATCTTTTTAAAGTATGTAATTAACAGAACATTTCTGTTTTAACTAGTGCTAAAACAGGTCGTACTTTCTTGCCAGTACTTTGAAGCAAAACTGCGCAAAAAATTCTTAAATTTTCGAAAAATTGTAATTGACCTTATTTCAGAATCTATCTTTAAGAAACAGAGTTCATTAAGGGAAAAATATCTATCTTTAATATTTTAGTGAAAGGAAGACTCCGAAAAAAATTGAACCTTTGCAATTTTCGACAAATCGTTTTTTTAACGAAAACTAGTGGTGCTGAAACAGCACTTAGTTTCTCGCCTTTTTTAATATTTATGAAATAGTTTTTATACTAGTTATGTAAAATACTCAATTTGATTTTGAAGAAACTTTTTACTCTTTTGGATGGATCCGCAAACAAATTGTCAGTTCGCCTTCAGGAGACAGAGACGAGTCAAATGACTCATCATTTGTCTTGATAAAGTGGGTGTTGGATCGTGAGTGACGGACGAATACTATATAAGGAGTATTTTATAGGAATTTGATTAATTCTATATTTGATTAAATATAAGCGCCGATGTAATTTTCAACAGCCATTTGTACTAGTTTTAGTTCATAGTTCTCTAATACTACATGGGTTGTTTAGAGGAAGTACACTGTTGCAGCTCAGATAGTGTATATCAACATGTACCCCGCTGTCCCATCATTTTTTTAAAATTTATTTATTTATTTATTTATTTATTTATTTATTTATTTATTTATTTATTTATTTATGGTCGCTTTATAATGTCAAGGTCATCAGCGACCCCCGTTATTATACAATTGTATATATAATCGTAGGGGTTACAATTATTACAAGGACAAAAATGTTAAATTTAATCACGTTTTCACAATATGTACGGTTTAATCTAATTACAGTTATAGTACATTAAGCAGCTATATAAGGCTGTACAGTTTTGTAGTTGCTAAAACTTTTTTATTATTTTGACACACCCGTGTGAGGAACTGAGTAATGGTTGTAGGGATCCTTCAATTTTTAAAAGTTTTTTATATTATTAGTACCAGGGCATTCAAGAACAAGGTGGGAGGTGGAGACTGCTGTACCACACTTTGGACAGGGTTCTGTTTCTGATATCTTAAATAGATGGCAGAAATCGAGATTGAAATGGCCTATCCTTAGTCTAGTAATTACAACCTGTTCTCTCCTCTTAAAATGTTTTCCGGGGAGAGTTGAGTCAAGAATAAATTGTCTCACTAAATGGAGTTTGGAAAATCCAAGTTCGTGTTAAGATTCCCAAAAACTGAGTCAGGAGTCTTTTACAAACTTTTTAAAGTCCTGGAACGTGTCTTGATTTTTCTTTGTTTGTACTAAATGCCTTGAAGTTTTATGCACTGTTATAATGCCACGCAGTCTTGCAAAAAAACTGCGTCTTTAGACTACCTGTTAACTACATCATAGAACTATGCGCTACATAAGAGAACGC
This sequence comes from Gryllus bimaculatus, assembly GCA_017312745.1. Taxonomy (NCBI): domain Eukaryota; kingdom Metazoa; phylum Arthropoda; class Insecta; order Orthoptera; family Gryllidae; genus Gryllus; species Gryllus bimaculatus. The sequence continues at coordinate 918,924 of BOPP01000102.1, forward strand.
AAGCGGCTAATTTATTTGTTAGAACTTTTGTTATTTTTGTCATTTTACGGTGCAATCTGAGAGCTGAAAAATAGATAAAGCAAGGCACTCTATGTTTTGAATCCAAGTGCACCTGTCTCTCTCACAATATGTTAGTGTAAGAAAATCTGGAATGCTAAGGCGGAAAGGGCTTAGTGAATAAGTGTTTTAATATCTACCAAATTCATACTTTATTTAATATTTTAATTATACTCTGAAATACTTTATAAATTTTGCATTGGAAAAATAAGGAAATAACCTGGAAAAGTCAGGAAAATTCGTACTAGAAAAAAGAGTGGTTACCCCGTTATTCTTGGAAATGAGCAATGTACTTTATCTTGATCGACTATATTGTTTTTACTTGATATACTATTTCCTTGTTATACGATTTACTTGATATACTATTTCCTTGTTATACGATTTACTTGGTATACTATTTCTTGTATAAAAATAAACAACTTGCTCTGAAATATATTTCTGATGTCCTGAATTCCATTGTTATCGTTATGGCAGCGCAAAATGCCGATTTTTCGATAGAAAAATCTCATTTAATGGCCCTCGATATTGAAAAAAGATTTTTTCTTGCTTCTGTATGTAGTAAATATTTTCTGATATGTAGAGTAGCCAGAATCCATATTTTGTGGGTTCTTGATACCGAAGAATTTTACATGTTTGTTGCCCTGACTGTGACACACTGGCGTCTAAATCGTACACAGGATTAACTCCAAAATGAATATTCTCCAATAGGCCACGCTGATGTCGCGGACCTTCGAATATGAAACTATTTTAATTTCTTGGATGTACTTAATAAGAAGACATTTTTAAAGTGTTCTCAAAAATAGCTATATTCTTGCTCGAAGAGAGCAACTTACGCTTATAAAAATGGCGCAGGACTGATTTTCACTGAAACTCTAGAATTTTCGAAAATTGCAAAATGTTCTACTCTTATATTATTTTGTTTGATAATTAATAAAAATAATTTTCAGGAAAGACACCTTCGTTTTGATAAGACAGGTTTCATCTAGCAATTTCCGCGTATTTGAGCAGTGTATATCAGGCAGTGAAGCGAGAGTTCAAGGAGCATAAAAATAGTCTGGAGATTCCTCTGCGCGAAATGACGCGACCTCCAGCATCCGATAAACGCGGCCGCAGCGCGCTCTGGGTAATCGCCTTTCGTGAGACGAGGGGGAAGGGGACGATAACCTCGCTGTCACTGAGAGAGGGCCATGGGTACCAGGAGGCCGAGCACTCCAACTTTCCAAACAGGAGGTTATAAAATTAACACATTAGGGAATCGAATCTGCCTAAAAAGAACTTGTAAGGTCTCCTGTAAATAGGGTGACCGTAAGCTCAACGATGAAAAAGAGGACAATGGCTTAAAAAAGGAGGACATTTCATAATAGAGGGCAGTTTATAATATTTTAAATAACAATATATGTGACACCTAGTGAGTACAATTTTTTTCTTAACGAAATGAGTTCTTGAAAACAAATCTTCAATTAAGGTCATGTGGAATATTTCGAAACAATGAGTATTTTTTGTGTAATTAGGCGTCAAACACGCAACCGCTTCAAATTTCCTGCGCTTCGTAAACATTATTTGAGAGGTATTTGGAACCTATTGATATCCTTATAAAAGAAAGTAGATTAAAGGAATGTAATAAATACCTGCTATCTAAATAAACGCAGTCCATTCTGTCTAAATAAACGCAAGTATGCACCACAGGCGCTTTGTTTGACTTGGGTTTGAATTCTGTTAGCATTATTTTAATACTTAACATGAAAGAAAAAATGAAAAAAAGTACCATAAATTTGTACGAACATTTTAACTTTCATTTCGAATTGACCGCTGTCATGAGAGACAATGCTGCGTTGGAAATTTGGGAAGTTCATTGTTGAACGGCAACAAGATAAGATAATGAACTGTCTTGAATTCTTCTCTTTGTTGAACATTGTGTCATGAAATCATCATGAAGCTGTTCTTAAAAAGTAAAATTACGTTTAATATTATTTAATCCTTAAATCTATTTTAAATTGCATCCTATAATTGAATTAAGTGTGAAAACGAACAGGTCATTTCGCTTCGCACATTCAGATGTGGGAGTAACGCGCGTAAAAACCAAATATTTTTGATGAATATAACAATATTATAATTAATTATTGTACTTTTCTATCCCTTTTCATTTTCTTGCTAGCGGTATCTGCTAATTTGCAAAATGTGTATCCCATACGAAATTTCGGTCATTATTGCGTGTAATGCATTGTTGTATCACCGCACTGGTAACAGATGGCCGCCGTTCGTTTGCGTTGATATGAACTAATCATTTTATTGACGTCTAAAATACGCATGTAGAACATGAATAAACTGATTTTAATGACAAAAGATGTTATAGTTTAAACATTTTGATTTAATATATATATATATATATATATATATATATATATATATATATATATATATATATATATATATGTATTTAAATAATAAAAAACTAATAATGTATTTAAAACTGACCGTTTTATGCATTCGCGGCGTTTAAAGTTTTTTGAGTATTAAATCTATGTATTGTAATTGCTTTGACACCTTTGCTTCCGTATCAAGTTGTTCGTAAAAGAAGCAAGTCTGTATAAAAGTTCCTGTAACTTGATACATCAATGACGTGAAAGATCAAATAATAATAAATTTGTGTAATTTTAAAAAAATCAGAAGAACACATCAAAATGGTGCTTTTGTCATGTTATATAGTTTCTTTATCACAATACGAAATGTTTGAAGAAAAAAGTAGGACTTTCTTTTGAGAAAATCTTCTTTTTATTATTGCACTTACACCCGCATCACTAAAATGGAGAAAAAACGAATATTTTGAAAAAAATGTACGTCATTAATTAAAAAACGAATTGTGTAAAATTATATTAAAAACAATGGTACTACAGGGCGGCACAGACTTGCTCATGATATAAAATTAATTTCCAAATCTGTGCTGGCACCTAGAAGATTTTCTTGATAATTCATTGGATGTAATAGATACAACACCCACGTTCCTGTTAGCGTTAGCCTGAAGTAAAACCAGACCCGATCTAGTCATTACCTACCCACACATTACAGAGAAAACTAATGTCACCTTGCTGGATGACGCAGGTGGTTGTGACTATAGAGCCTTGTTTGTTGGTTGTAAGCTCCAAAACAGGAAAATAATTTAGAATCGTGCCCACCAATGAAATTAAAAAAAAGGAAGTATATGAAAATAACGCCTAAATTAAAGCCTGGCAGAAAGGACGATTACAACTCCAAAAAAAACAGCGAAAAATGTAACTGAGGAAATTCTTAGATGTGCCAAGGAATGTATTCCACGAAGCCAAGTAAGAGGGTTTACATCGTTTTGGAATTCAAACGTTCCTAAGTTGAAAGATGATAGAAATAAAGCCAGACGCCATGCAGAAACATCAAAATCCCTTCGAGACTGTATTGAGCTCCGCAAAGAGCAGGCTATTCTGGCCGAAACCATTAAATTTGGCAAAAGAGAGGCTTTCAGAATCTCCTGCAACAACTACACACCTAAAGCCTTTGTAATGTTTTAAAATCATTTTGTAAATACTTTTGAGAAAATTTAGTAAAACATTATACAAATACTTGCAGTTAAGACAAACAGTTAGAAATTAACTAGATTTTTTTGTCGGTTAGGAACTGATCGGGTAGAAACTGATCGCATAGGAACTGATCAGATAGGAACGAATCGGATAGGAATCGAATTGGATAGGATTGAAGTTCGCTTAATAATTTACCAATTTTCATTAAAACCGAAATTCTGAAATTTCGATAACCATAAAATTAAAAAAAGAATTAAACCTGGTTTTTCTGGCAATATTTAAGCAAAATATTCCTGATTCAAAGCAATGTATTTCTCAATATTAGGTCTTTAATTGATTTTATCTACACTTTTTTGATAATACTAGTATTTTTCGCCTAATTTTGAGATCTGATGACAAAGGTTTTTTTTTTCAAGATGTCTTTTAGCTGTAGTGTCGAAGCTATAGATTTCTTTTTAATGCAGTCTTTACTCAATATTAGATATTTAAAGTGCCCAAGTTCAAAAAATATGAGTAGTTTTTGCACAAGTACTAACTTATAAAGTTAGAGTTTTTCAAGAAATGGTTGAAGTGTTAGTAGGGCAGAAAGGACAATATTATAATAGAAAAAGTATGCGGCATGAGCATAACTTATTTTCATTCGATTAAAGTATATAAAGTTACTTTAAATATCAAGAAAATAATCCATCATAACTTGAAAGTAGTGGTGCCACAGAATAACTCTAACATTCTTGTGTAAGTTTCATTTTTATATATGAGGTAGCTCTTCGGAATTGCTCCACTCTCTTCCCAGCTGACCGGCATTGGTGGCCCACGGCACCAACTGAAGTCACTGCAGTGCCACGATCGGGTCCTAGGTTCTAGGTTCGAGTCCCTATGGTGGCAGGATTTTCGACACTAGCTTGTCAGCCAAGTCAAATTCTGGAGGAGAATTCTAGCGGCCGGCTACACCAATCTGTTTTCGTGGTTTCTCCGATCATCCGATCATCCAGGCGAATGCTGGAACAGTACTCTAACAAATAGGCCACGAAACACGCGCGATCTTTCCTTTCTCTTCCTTGTCCTATCTTCACCTCTACTTAATTACACACATTTACCCTAACATGCACTACACTAACTAAACTATATAGTTTATTATTATTATTATTATTATTATTATTATTTCGCTACATAACAGTAAAAATACAAGTATTGCGAGTAAGTGGGACTCGTGAGGCAGATAAATCCGTGTATATGGAGACTAATGTGATTCCAAAACCTCCGTAAGGCACGTATATTTTAGTTTGTGTTCGTGGCATACTGCAGCTTCCGAGAACCGTGTGTAATACATTGTGCCTTTTTACTTTCTTGTCCTTACGAAGGTACTTCGTAAGAACAGAAAGTTACGTTATCGGGTGCCGAAAAACGGCGAATTTTCGGCAGGAAAACTCTTATTACCGGGCCCTGGTAATGAGATACGGCATTTGCCTGTTGCTAAATTTAGAAAAAAATCCTCTAACACGTGTGTAGCCAGAATCCATTTTTGTGCGTCCTTAATACCTAAAAATCGATTAACGGCAAAGCATCTGTCTGACCGTCTATGATCAACGCTAGTGCCTAAACTGTTCAGCCGATATTCTTCAAAATTGATATTCCATAATCGATCTGAATGAAATCAAGGATTTGGGAGTTTCAAACGGATATTTTAATTTTTAGAGTGCTCTACATAAAGCCTCAAACATTTTCAAAATTTTCTCAACTATGAAACCTGTTCCAATTTTTAATAGGCGTACTTTTTTCTATCTGAGAAAAAAATAAAGAAAAAAATTGGATCATTTTTTAGAAAATTTTGTAAATGTTATTAAGATTTCATTAAAAAATCCATTTCAAAATTAAGAGGCTGCGGCATCAATCAGAGCGTCCCCGGAAAATCAGTTTTGGTGAAAATTCTGTTGATTTTTCTGCAAAAAGATTGTTGCTGCACATTACAGTACGTGAGTAGTATACGAGAATGTAAAACGTTTTCAACTATCAGCAAGTGGATCATTAGTTCCTATAAACACCCTGTAGAGAGATTTTTTGGCCAGAATATTTACATAGATAGCTATTTCCAGCTGCAGATAATATAACAAATGTTGCCACATGTTCTTAAAATCGTTATTTTTTTCCTATGCCGGAAACAGTTTATAACGCAACTCGAATAATCTTAATCTTTACATTAAGATGTTTTCTGCTCTTTCTCAGAAGTATATGAAGTCGTTGAAGTCGACAGACGATGCAACTATCGAAGCGCATGTGGTGGCATTACAAAGTCCCATCATACGCAGCTAACAGTACATTATTACATATTTTATCATAGACCATTGAACATCGAATGTTTTGTGATAAACCTAAAATGAAAATCATGAGAATATGAATGTATTTAGTGGCGGCTCATGGTCATGCCATTGGGGTGTGCAACGTCTCTCTTCGCTCTCCCTTCCTCTCCCCCTTTGTCTCATATGTGTGTGTATAGATATAATATATCCGTATAGAAAGGCATACATTCACATAATGCCTCAAAAACCTTTTCAATATTTTCTCAAAAACGGCACCAAATTTTTGATTAAATTTTCTTGTTGAATAGGGAGAAGGACGTTTAAGAGAATGGTGCAGATTTCATTTTCGTTGACATCCCCAATTTTTCGAAAATTGCAAAAAAAGATTCAAAACTACAAAATTGAAGATAGCTTTATTTACCTCAAATGAGATATGTTGTACAAAATTATTTTTTTAAAAAAGTGCATGTACTAATTTTTGAGAAAATGAGTATTTTTGCGTATTTTGCTCTTGAAATCAACGCAATTTTTTCTCAAAAGCCGCTCCAAATTTTGTTTTTAAATTTTTTCGCTTTTGTAATAAAGGACGGTAAACAAGTAGATTTACTTGCATGAAAAGATTCTCAAGCCTAAATGACGCATCTGAGCTAAATTCAAATCGCCTGTTCCTCTCCCAAGAAATACCTCCTTTCTTCGCTAGTTGGTGAAAGGAGCGTAGTGAAATTTGCCTGGTCAGACAGAAGAGCGGGCCTGATGGCCCGAGTCTCGCCAAGTAAAATAAGCCATAAATTAAATTCAACAAATATGGCGCTAGTAGAATTTTCGGGTATTGCTCGTTTTTTTCACAAATTGCACAAAAAAATCTTCAAAATTGTAGATAGAGATTTTTGCCGCAATTTGTTTTGCACATTTTCTCAGCTCAGAATTGAAACAGTTGTCTAGAGTTGTATGGAAGTGTAGAATAATTGTCCTCCCGGATGGCTGAGGTTGTTAAATGTGTTTGGGTTCATCTCTTGAAACCAAGAGGTCGCCGGTACGAGTCCCACACGGGGATTTTAGTTTGATGAAATTGTGTCGTGGAAAACTGTCGAGGATTCGAGAAACTTTATTGAAAAGCATTTGAAGCATTTCTACTCACAAATGCAGTGAATACATGTACAAATAAAACGGTCGTGTCTGTACGTGATTTTGTAATTTGTAACTTTTAAACATTGTTTTCAACTTTTTTTTGCGATTTGTAAAAGGTCAAATAAATTGTTGAGTTTCTGTGTATGTGTATGAAACGATTTAAGTAACCTAATGAAACGACCTGAAATTTAAATACATTATGAACACTAACCATGTGACCAACTTATACCTAACGGTTATGAAATTATTATTTTCTTGCCTTACGAATTTTTGTAAGAAGAGAAAGTTATGTAATCATGCGCCCGAAAACACGGAAATTTCGCCAGATGAAACCTTATTTCCGGGGTCTGATAACAAAAAAGTGGATAAATACTATTTGCTAAATTTAGACAAAAATACTCTAACACGTGGTAGAGCCAGAATCCATGTTTTGTTGGTTCTTGGTACAGAAACATCGATTGACGACAAAACAGTGTGTCCGTTTGTCTGTCTGGGCCTGAACCGTTCAGCTGATTTTCTTCAAAACTGATACTCCCTGACTGATATTAACGGACTGAAGGCTTTGGAAGTTTCTAACGGATATTTTCATTTTTGAAGGTTTTTTTTTACATGAACCGGGCATTTACTTTTTTATGCCTTTGACCGCATTTAACCGATGCGGCACTTCTGTGGCCTAGTGGTGTGAATGCCGGCACATTAACTCTGAGGATCTGAGTTCGGGTGTCGGAGCGGAAAAATAATTTTCTGATTGAAAACACTTTTGCTGATTTATGTAGTAGTATAATGTTGTGGAACATTTAGAAACAATGCGAGAAAGTATGTGCTTTGACAGCATCACTAGGTTTCTTTAAATTTATTCCTCGTATGTTGGAAAAACAAGTAAAGAAAGTTGTGTAGGTCCCATTTTCGGCAAACGTCCTGTATTGTCGAATATTTGCAAAATAATCGAAATTTTAATTTTAATTTTCCGCGCTTCGTTTAACTCGTTGTCAGTCAACAAAATGGCGAACACAGCGGTTTCATATTATTGGAATTCTCATTTTAATGTGTCGTGATAAACGTACGATGTGGTTATTATTCTTGTGAAAGTAATTAGATTTAAGTAAGGTAATGAATTTAACTTAGTACTTACATAGATACTTCTCAATCTTCAAGAAGTTTTGGTCGCTGATTATAGTATTCAAAAATTGGGAGCTCAGTTCGATTGTTTCATTTGTAAAAGAAATGACTACAATACCTAACAATCTCACTAAATGCAGATGTGCCCCACGAGAATTTCATTTCAATTGGTGGAAGAAATTACGATATTTTAATATTACTTAACTGTTTCCAATAATGCGAGAAAGTATGTTCTGTTGTATCTCAAGTTGTGTTGATTCAACAAGTTATATATTTATAAAACTAATCAAAGAATTAAGACTAACGTTTTTATGCATACGCGGCCTTTATTGTGCTTTGTAGCTTAAATCCCCTTTAAATGTATTGATTTAATGTCTCATCGACTGCTAAAGTCTTTAGCGACTAAAATATCTTACAGTGTAAATAACAATACAGGAATGTTCATTACTAAAGGACTACAGTGTATTTAAAAAACAATACACTATATTACTAGGGAATAGAGTTGGATTACCATTTCTTTTACTGGTTCACAGTGTTATTTCTTTTACTGGAAACAGTGTTTGACCAATTATAATTTATAATTCAAAAGTAGAACCCGGCAGATACTCTCTTTCTCTCTCTTTCCCTCTCTTTCCTCTCGCTTTTCCTTCTCTACCTTTTGATTCTCTATATCTCTTTTCCACTCTCTTTGTTCCTCCTCTCTATTTTTCTCCTATATTTCCCCAAGCTCTCTGTTTCCCTCTCTCTTGTTCCCCCTCTATGCCTTTTCTCTCTCTCTCTTCCTCACTCACTTTTCTATCTCTTATCTATTCCCCTTTCTTTTACACTACCTCTCCCTCTCTTTTACCCTCTCTCTTATTCTTTATATCTTTCCCTCTCTAGTTTTCTTCTCTATTTTTGCATCTCTCTCTTTTCCTTCTCTCACTCCCTCTCTACCTTCTCTTTTCCCTCTCTTCCCCCTCTCGTCCCCCTCTCTTTTCCCCCTCACTTTTTCCCCTTTTCTTGTTTCCTTCATCTTTTCCCCATCTCTTCTCTCTCTCTCTTGTTCCGTCTCTATTTCTCTCTTGCTTTCGTCTCTGTCTTGTTTGGTCTCTCTTTCCCTCTCTCCCTTGTCCTTTCTCTTTCCCTTCTCTTTTTTCTCCCTTTCTCGCTTGTTCCCTTTCTCACTTTCCCCTTTCACTGTTTTCCTTCCCTCTGTTTTTTCCTCTCTTGTCTTTCCATCCCGCGCTGCCCGCTCCCGTCCTCCACCTCGCACCGCGTCGCAGGCAACGCCCACCAATAATGAAACCCAGGTGGATTGTGAATTGCATTTAACTGAGGAGCCACCTTAAGCTGTAGCGCCATCTTGAGAGAGCGAGGGAGAGAGAGAGAAAATATATAAATTCCATTGATATAGTCTTACAGTGTAGAGAATCATTTCGTGACTTTTTTTACTATTAACTAACTCTACATAAAATAACGCAGATCATAAAATTTACATCACGAATCAGTTAGCACAATTGTTTAGTATTAAAGGACAGTGTTTTAGCAAAAAAAAACTCAAATTTTGTACATTTTAAATAAATTTTCTCTCCCATAATTGTGTAATGGAAATGTGACCTTAAGAATATCATATCATGGTCCTTTATGCAAATGTTAGTTGAAATACTTGGAGTGTTTTTTGTGAAAGTGTCTTATGAGCATTTCTGCCATACGTAATTTTGAGTTCATTTTTATTAGAAATCTTTTGAGATTCTAGAAATCTTTATAACAAATTAATTGAAGAACTTCCACAAAAATGCACTAAATAATAAAAACGCATCTAATGCAAACATTATCGACTGGAGATTTACTATGTCAAAAAAATACATTTGTGTAATTTTTGAAAAATCAAAAGAATACATCAAAATGGTGTTTATGTCATGTTATTCAGTGCATTTTCTCTCCAAAATTTTAAAGAAAATAATTGGAGTCTTTTTTGAGAAAACCTTGTTTTCAATATTGCGTATATTGAATACGTGAAGAATTCATGACATTATGTAACCCACATATTTGCGAGTTAAATTCGCTTTCATTGTCATCGCACTATTTGGCGATGTGAAGTACCCCCAAAATTCAAAGAATTTTTTTCATTTAATATTTAAAGAATTATTTTTAAATCTCAGAGTGTCGAGGTGCGGCAGATCATTCTGAGGATTCTCATTTTGGAAACAACAGACTCACCGACAGAGATAGGTGGACGGATGAAATGTTTAAAAAGATAACTTTTTCGGTATCTGAAGACCCCAATATGTATGTTTCCTCTACATTCAAGATGGCAATTTTCCGTAGCACTACATAACTATCTCTATACTCCGTATAATCTATGAAGAGAGGGTTATCCTTAAAATATGTTGACTAAGGGCTTCGAAGTCGCCAGTGGGGGCCCTGGGGAGGAGTATTTCTTGCGGCCTAGGAGGCGGAAGAAGTAGCGCTGTAGAGAAATGAAAAAATACTGCAGCCACTTTACTTCAGCAAAAAACTGTTGATCTAGCGAGAGTACGCCAGATGGTTTGAATCACGCCGCCGCTGCCTCCCGAAGGCGAAAAAAGATGCTTAGCTGCTCTCTCTTGCGGCGGGCTCGGGATTATGGACACTTGGGATCAGGTCATTGGTTTTTGAAAGTCACGTGGTGTGATATAGTGCTATTACATTTTCTCATTACTTCGACCTCATATTTTTGATTTTTAAATTCCATTACATAATTTGGGAGTTCGAAAAGTTTTTCTTTAAGGTGTAAGGTCTATCCGATTACATAGGTATCTGATGCTTTCTTTTGCATTACTCGTAAACTAAAATATTTTTCCCCATCACATTTCTATTCAAAAATCGATAGTTTAAAGTACCGTAGTTCTGATGGGTAACGAACAAATTCTCTGATTTACGATGTACATTTGGTGCAGAGAAGTTTATGAGGGAAGAGGTCGCATTTCGATTTAAACATTTGCATTTTAGAACATCACAAATTCTCAATGTTTTGTTACAATCTTGCGTATATTTGTTCTAAGGTTGAAATTTTGTTCTTGACTTATTGATTGAGCAATAAAAGATTCCAAAGGGGCTAACAAATATTTCGTAAATCCTAGAACAGAATGTAAATAATTCAGCAAACGTTACAAAAACGTTTTTATGCAGTAGAGTTCATAAGATACAGGTGCCATTTCATTAATTTTCTCGTATACGTAGTACAGAATTTTACTGGACTATATATTAACACAGACGTAACAAATGGGGGACAGACGCAAAAATACGGACGCGATGGCCTGGCGGTGTTATTGCCTCGTAGAAGAATTAAGTGTTGGTTGAAATTTACCGCGCGAATGCAATTGGGTCTCGATAAAGGCGTTATCGCTGGCTGATGTGTGGATAGATAATTTTAAAAATACCTTGTTTCCAGTGATGTAGCCTTTTTTGGCTTAGGGTATGTAACCCGACAAATGAAAAAAAATCATTTAAAACTCCTAAATATTCCTCATTCACCAGAGTACGAGATCTTAGTACGAGTCTTTAGAGCTTTGTTAATATTATTTAAAACTGCATACCCATTGAAATTTAACACTTTTTTTCGTTTGAGAATACAATATCACCAAAATAGGTTTTTAAGACCCTTACCACTGCACATTCATGATTCTTGCTCATAGATCATACATTTTGTTATTAAAATGTCCCTGTCATTTTTTAATGTTCGTAATGATACCGAGTGTTGGTTTTTTGAACCTTCTTTAATTATAATTTTTCCTCTTCTGAGATTCTTAGAGTGTGTTTACGTTTTGTTTTCCATTTGTTCACGATACAACAATACGATTCCATAATTATATAGTCGCACTTGGATCGCGGTGTGATCGCCATTCACGTCATAGATGTGCATTACTCGGGCATGGACCCTTCTCCATTGAATCAGCAAAATCCCTAACCTAAATTGGGTACAAATATAGTTGCTGTATGCAATAAATATATAATATATGAGGAAAGGCATTATAAGGTAATCAACTTAAATAAAATTACAATGATCATACGTTTATCTTGTTCTATTACAAACACCGAAGAAAACAATTAAGTTTCGTAACTCGATAGCTATTTTATGATTACGCTGGACATAATGAAGCGCTGTACATCTGATTGCATCTGATAACAGCATAGGTGAGGCGGCACTCAGAGTGAGTCGTTAATCCACGTGAAGAATCGAATTCTCAACGGCGCGGTGTTTGAAATGTGAATGGAACAAAACGTGTAATTCGAGAAGAATATAACAACTTGACAATTTAAATTTAATTTAAAATAAAAATGGCTGATCAGGGTAAGTAACACATTACTCACATCCACGGACACTACGCCCCTGCTCCTTTCCCAGCATGCGGAGTTCAAGCATCAATGCTCAGAGCCGTTGCGGCTTTTTAATTAAACGCAGCATTTTTACCGTACCCGTGAAGGTTAAAAATTTAAAGAAAAATGGAATAATTTAGGAAAATAAAATTATGTAGATCGGTGCACGCACTTGAAAGAAATATGCGATGAAAGCGAAACACTGAGTAATGTGCCTTGCCTTTTTATTGCACTGAAAAACGAACTAGTGCGACAGAATGACAAAGACTTCCTTGTACTAGTTACTTTTCAAATTTCTTTGTACTGTGCTAGCATTTCGGGCTTGGCCCATTATCTTTACAGCATGCAACTATCGTCACCCGAGGCAAATTTTTCTGAAATTTCCTCAATTTTTCGGTTTTCTAAAGATAGAACCGAAATGCTACTTTAATAATATTATAGAAGAGTAAAACCTCGTTCTACAAGGAAATTTTCTGTGACAAATGTGGTGTCGTTTTTTTAAAAAGTTTTGAGCGTAACGGTAAATGCGAAATTAGATCTTTTTCATAAAAAACTTTTGGGTTTTCGAGAAACGTCATTGGAAGTCATTTGAAGCACTTCCTTTCACAAATACACATAAGTATATCGCTGGAAATTTTTATATTAACAGCGCGGAAAGTATTTCAAAAAAACACATTTGCGTAATTTTTGAAAAAATCTAAAGAATTCAAGAAAATGGTTTGTGCGTCATCTTGAACTATGAATGTAGTTCAATCAGTACCGAAAGTTTCAAGACAAAAATTTGGCCGTTTTCGAGAAAATGGCGTTTGAGCATTTCTGAAAATACGGAAACAGCATATTTCTCAAAGCTTTTGCGTTTTCGAGACGGACGGACTTTGGCTTCGAAAAAATGTTTTTTTCGGTATCAAGGTTCCAAAATTTCTGAAATATGACTACATAACGTGTTAGAGAGAGTAATTTACTATTATTAGAAGAGGATTTATGTACCTTTTCTGTATCAGGCCCTCATATTACGAGATTTTTTATCGAAAAATCGCCATTTTTTGCCGCCGCAATACATAACTTTCTCTATACTACGTATATTACTGCGTATATACGTAGGTGCACGAAAAAGTAAAATTTGTGGTACGGCAATCGGGAGCTGTTCAGTTTCCATAAAAAAAGAAATGTGCGAAGACAGAATGATTAAGGTCGTCCGGGACAGAGTTCACTGGAAGTAAACCAGACACCACATCCTTTATGCTCTTAAATCTAAAAATACGTGAAGCGTTCTGGAAGAATGCTTCACGTATTTTTTGAAGCACTTAAGCAGAAACTCTTTTAGAGTAGAATGGCGATAATAACTAATAAAAAACCCGTAGATGATTTGTTTGAATAAAAAAAACTTACGAAGATTCGATTTTTCGAATGTCGAATCTCTTTGGAACTAGAATGAAGAGATTTACACTTAGAAACTATTATCATTTATGAATTAAAATTGTAAACTTTTATAAAGGTGGTATTGAGCCCAGGACCGGATTTACTGTAATGGGGTCCCCTGGGCAAATCTTTGGTGGGGGCCTCTTTAGTCAAATTTCAGAAAAAAGATAAAAAAAACGCTTTAAAACTATTTTTATTAATTTTCGGTAACCATATTATACATGCATAAACTGTTTTATAATTATTAACTTTTGGTAACCATATAATGTATGCGTCTAAATATGTTAAATAGCCACTTTCCTCACTTTTCTTGATGCAAAACCGTCAATCACATTATTAAAACATATTTCTCTCAGGGTATCGTTATAGTTTCTTTAAATAGCGATATCGTTTAGATCATGTCGAGTCAATGACGTTCGCAATGTATTTTTACCTATTTTTAATTTTGAAAATAATCTTTACATTAGTTATCATCAAAATTAGATGATTTTTCAAAATCATTTCCACATTAAAGAAAGCATCCTGAACTTGCTTTTGTATTATTGCATTGTTGTGTCGTAGAAAAAATAGGTTATTTGATGATAAATAAAACAATATAACGATGTAAAAATATAAAATTTATCACAATTTAACTAATACAATAATAATTGAAAACAAATGTGGTATTGAAATAACAAAAAATATATGAATCTTAGTTACGTCGTATGACTTCTGTTAAAATCCGCAATTTCCCACAACTTAATTCTTAAATTCGACCCCTTAAATTCGGCTCTGATTACCTCCTTCTGTTTGTTCTGCTGTTGATGAAACTGGTGGCAAATGAGAATGCTAACATATTGATAAGTAAGTATATGCATGAATCGGTAATCCATGTGTTGTATCTTTTGATATAGTGGGAAAATAATAGCGACTTTCGACAACATTCGACCCTAATATCGATATATCGATGATTCTAAATCAATGATCATTTAACTCACATTTATTTGCACTGCTATTGGATATGACTCGGTGGCAGTTAATTACAACAACAACAACAACAACAACAACAACAACAACAACAATAATAATAATAATAATAATAATAATAATAATAATAATAATAATAATAATAATAGAGTACAATATAAAATGGATGCAATAATCATACTATCACTAATATTAAGTATTATAACAATTTCTATTCTATCGTTATATACAACGATTTCATATTGGGGAATCTATAAATCAATTCATGTAGATAAATATTGGCTAAATTAGATATTTTTAAAAAGGCATTTATCGCATTCAGTACAATTCATTGCACTATACTAAACAGTTTTGCTTATATTACACTGACCAGTAATTCATCGCATTTCACAAGACTTTGTTACTCACTTAACATCTACTACTCTCAGCCTGTTCTAACTTATTTTTAAAACTTCGGGCACTTCGAGGAAAGGCTTTGAAAGTTGCTGCGGGATAGCTGTTCCAATCTCTAATCGCTCTGTTACAAAATTAAAATTTCCCCAGTTCTGAATTGTGTTCCCTTGTTTGAATTTTGTGGGCATTATCGCTTCGGCCGACATAATTTGTTTTTTTCTAGTCTATGCTGAATTTCCTTCCAAGCTGGTAGACCTACGTACAATTTATAAAGTGCGCAAAGAATCGCTCTTGTTTTCTGACCTTTTTATTGCGTTAGTTCTGTAGATAAACTTATTCGTTTTCTTCTGTATTCTATTAAGATTTTTTTCGGTGTGCCTTTCTGAGCTGATATCAACATGCCACTCGTATTCCATGAGAGGCCGAACCAACGCAAGATACGCTCATTCTTTGGGGTTTGTTGAATTTTTCTGTAATAACTACTTTTACTAGTACAGCTAGCTGTAAATGTGAAATTCATTAAAAATATGTCAGTGTACGTATCGAAATACCCATGGAGGAATATTGCGTTAATCCTTTGGTAATACTATGAACTTTGAATACTTCGAACTCCTGAAACTTTCAAACATGGACCGAGAAACCAAGCTTTTCAACATAGGTTCCTTGGATTCAACACAAATCGAAACCTACATGTAAAAATTTTAAGACGTCATCTAAAATACATTATATGACTTGATTAAAATCACACATTTTAAAATAAATCAACGAGCAATCTGAAATTAACAATATTGTCTTTACAGTTTTGTCAATCCATACTTTTATTACCTTTTCATCATTTTTCATTTCGTGAAAATGTCAGCTTTTTGCCCGGCAACTCTGACGCCGATAGAAGGCAGGCTGCTATGCATTTGTTTAGTGGCGGATGGAATTGTAAAATACCCTTTCAGCGATGGTGCATAGCTCCTTCAGATAACATTCTTGTGGTCAATATTAAAATACGTACTCGTACACCCAAATTTCCAATTGAACAAAACAAAAGTGAATGAATATAATACTAGTGGCTCTACAATTTTGAAGCCTTAAAAATCTTAAGAAAGTGTTGTCGGGGCTTCATGCAAAGTACACCCTCAAAATCCAAATATCAAATTCAAACTTTAAAGGGCAACTTTTTAATTAATTTTTAATTTTAAAAAAATTGTTAAAACATTCAATTTCATTAAAAACTGTTTATTAAAAATTGTTTAAGGTTGAAACTAGTGGTGCTACATCACATACTTTCTGCCAATATTATATTGTTATCGTTATGTACGCCCATACATGCTTCATTAATTTCAAACAGAAATTGCACGAAAACAACTTTTACAAAAAAATGTACATTACCTTTTTTAATGTGCTTATTTTATACAACAGACTTTGGCTGAGACAAAAATTCCTATCTTCAATTTTGTAGTTTAAAAAATGTTTTTTTTTTCAATTTACGAAAAACCGAGCAATATCCGGAAATTGGACTAGCACCATATCTTTTTACCGCCCCTTATTACATAAGTGTAGACAATTTAAAGAAAAACATTGGAGCAGTTTTTGAGCAAAAAATATTTGCGATAACTTCGAGCCTAAATTTTGCAAAACTACTCATCATTTAAAAAAAGCGTGTACATTACCTTTTTTAAAGAGATAATTTTGTATAACATTCTTTGGGCAATAATATCTATCTTTAATTTTTTTTTTTTTTTTTAGAAAAATCGGGGGTTTCAACGAAAGTGAGACATGCACAGATCTCTTAAACGTCCTTTGCACTATTCAATAACAAAATTTAATTTAAAAAAATTGGAGCCATTTTTTTGAAAAAATTGAAAATTTCCTGAAGATTTCATGTAAAGTACCTCCAAAATTAAAATACCTGTTTTAAATTCTAGGAGCCGTGACATCAGCCAAAAGGATTGGAGAATATCAGTTTTGCAGAAAATCGGCTGACGGTTTATGTGCCAGCGTTGTGCACAGACGGATAGACGGACGGACACACACATACAGACGTTTTGCTGTTAATAGATTTTTCGGTGTGAAGGACACCCAAAACACGGATTCTGGCTACACCACGTATTAGAGGGATTTGATTTCTACATTTAGAAAGTGGATTTATCCACTTTTTCGTGACCAGGGCTCGACAATAAGAGTTTTTGTGTGGAAATTTCGCCGTTTTCCGGCGCACGATTACAATACTTTCTATTCTTACGTTAGTAAATGCAAGAAATTAAAAATTCTCGCGCACGTTTGTTATGCTATAATATATTATTATGAGAGGCATAAAATTAAATTAATTGCGGTACATAAATTAAGAAAACAAGATCCAAATGAGGTGCATGTTGTTCAAGTATAATATCGTGGTCTATATCATGGTCAAATCGTGTTTAAGGAAAATATGTCGTGTGTGGCTTTGAGGAGTCGCGGGGAGTACATCTGGGATGGGGCGAAACTCAGTGGGGGAGCCATGAAGTTTGTAGAGTGGTGAATAAAGCTCTAATTACTATATTTTTTAATTACGGATATAAATCCTTTACACAAAAAAATGGATTATAACATCAGGGTTTCAACAAAATTCACATTTATTATGAATCAAATTTAAAGAGTATCACTATAGTAATATTTTAGTTCTTTTATATTTCTGTTTATTTAAAAACAAAATATTGTCACCATATTCAAAATCACAAAACATTTAGTTATGTTAATTAGTAATTATTTTGCAGTCGACCTGGATGGCCGAGGTGGCTAAGAGCGTGTATTGGGCGAGTGCTTCTGTCGGAAGGGCCGCGGGGTCGAGTCCCGCTTTGGGCATGGTTGTTTGTCCCCTGTCTCTCAAGAGTTGTCGCGGAGTGCCTCGCGTTCTGCTGATCCCAGATCAGAGAAGTCCGCAAATGTGTTGGTGTCTACTGTATGATCGAATATGAGTCCCACCGGGACGTAAAGGGGTAATTGACTGTTGGCTAGAAAAAAGCCCTAAGGGAAAATATTTAGCACAATGGCTTCTATATGTAACATGATATGTCAAGTTCACTGTTTCGCAGGATCTATGGAACGCTATTTACACAGAAACTCGTCAGTGTGCAAGTGCTGGATGGGGAATACACCAAACAGATTTGAGACGATAATAGCATTACGACGTAAAGACGTTTCCAGGCACATTAGTAACTTAAAACGCTCGTCACAGCGCAGTACACGTTACCACCAGGCATAATTCCAAAACAGTATTTTAGCCCCGGACTCCGGGTGCTTGTATTGTAGACTGCAAAATGATACCGTAAGGCAACGTCTACATTTTTGGGGGCATTGGGCTTCGTGGGTACTACCTGTACGTCTTTGCACCAGTGGTCAGAAACACGACAAAATATATGAAACATTATGTGACCACCTAACTAATAATCCAAGCAATTGAAACGTATGGGCACCTAATTCTTCCCAATAATTAATAAACACTCAGCAATATGAGTGCGGACATAAACCACGTACTGTATGGAACTTGTAATAATCACAATTCACGGTGTGGCCGTTTGAATCAATAATAAATTATTTTCACTACTACCACTACCACTACCACTACCACTACCACTACCACTACCACTACCACTACCACCACCACCACCACCACCACCACCACCACAGCAACAACAACAGCAACAACAAATCCAAAGCAATAAATTTTAACACGGGAACTTTTGTTTTCTAAAAGTGGAGGGTCTCTTAACTATGAAGTCTACAACTAGGTGGCGCGAGAGGCACTGTTACCTGCAAGGGCGAAAGAGGAGATGCAGAGGCTGGCCGCCAGGAGCGCCAGCGGCGCGATCGCAGAGGTTGCCATGACGGCGGGCGACGGCGATCTGACGGGCGCGACGCGCCGCAGCGCATCTCCTCCACGACGCATGCCGCCGGAAACGCATCCACAGCGCCATCTGGATTCCCCCACCCCCTTCTCGCTAACGCGCAGCGACTCGGCTGCGCTGCGCACGCTCGCCTGCGCCACAGGAAGAATTATCATCTCGTTCATAGGGAGGACAGGGGCGCCCAGAGAAAACAAGGGCCCTGGGGCACTAGATCCATGAGGGTCTCATGTTTCCCACAAACTTTCGACTTATTTTATTTATTTATTTATTTATTTATTTATTTATTTATTTATTTATTTATTTATTTATTTATTTATATATTTTTAAGGTAAATCATTTTTCAAAAACAGTTAATTTTTTTACGCGCTGTCGGTGTGAAATGAATACATTGTCTGCTGCATCTGCGTGCTTGTCAATCAACCTCTGGATTGCCGGCACGGGGTTCTGTTGGTACTCCCGACTGATCTTTTTGCAAATTCTGATACCCAAGCATTGAAAGAATCTAAACCTAATAAATTAAATAATAATTTTCACCACTACAAAGTCCAATTCCTTCTTCTTGTTCTAGTATTCGACCGGCAGGAAGAGTAATTTCCCTCTCACTTTATACTCTCTCAGTGTTGGTCAAATGTGCCGAGCCCCGTTTTTACATTTATATAAATGGAAGAGCCCAAAGATACTGGTGAGTTCGCGTTCAACTAGAAATGTACGGGAAGTCGACACAGTTTCAATGTCGTCATGATTGTGTTTGCTGCGTAGTTGCTTCATCCCATTTACTGATTTCCTGTCCATGTCCTCGTCCACTCTCTAACTTGAAATTTCCTAACTTTCTGGGTATATACAGCTTATTCTCGTAGTGCTCTTGTACCCGCAGCGTCACAGTGCTCCGCCAAATCTGCATTGTTCCCCTGCTATGCTTCCTAAAACACTCCGAGCACGACTTCTACAAATTTTGTCAGTACTTGCTACCTCTCCACGATTCCGCCTAACTTTTAAGTTGACTTTCTTCGTCCGTCCTTACAGTTCTGACCCCCAGTGGTTATACGACTGTTCGAATGATCTACGGCCCTGGTAAATATTGTGCCTAGTTGCTAACAAATACGGTTTATTCCCGAAATACTCTTCTATAGTACTCTTGACCTCACTAAATGACAATTATTCTGTTGTGTGCACGCAGCCTATCTTGCCTGGAATGTTGCAATCCTTGGTCCTTGCACAACTTTCTAGGAACGACTTCTTCACTTCTTCACCCTTCACTTGATAGCGTTTCAGATGCTGCACTACCATGATTACGTAATCTTCCCTGTCATCATCGTGTCTGTGGAACTGCATACCGGCGGTGGTAGCTTCGGTCTCTGCTGCGTGTCAACGCACCACGTCATAGCCTCCGCGAATGCTGCTTGCTCCTGTTATACTAGCAACAACATACTTTAAAAGGTCTGACAGTTCTGTTAAATACTTGAAAACAATCTTTAAAAACAGACGGATGTACGGACAGATCTTTGTAGTAAACTAGTTTCGGTATCATGGATTTTCAAAACGTGGATTCTTTCTGCACAATGTGACAGTGTGATACGAGTAGAGTGAGAAATGTACTACTTGTGACAACAAGAATTGTCCACTTTATCGGAACCTACAATACAATTTTTTAGCGAAAAATTGTTTTCACTACATTATTACAGTACATTCTCTATACTACACTGCCCAGTCAACCAATGTGACTATCTCTCAAAATCCGTAATAATCCTTTATTTTTGCGCAGACAGTAAGAGAGCCATCGAGCGCAGAAAGAGGGTCAATTAAGTTCTCGAATGTGCCGTCCGGGGTGTGGAGTCAAGCCGACTGCTGCGCCGTGGCCAGTTCCGTTAGGTTCCTCGTTTGCGGCGCTTGGTTCGTGGCGCGAAGATCCGGATCGAGATGGTCCCACATATTTTCGATTGGGTTTATTCGGGGGATTTTGGTGGTCCGTTAGAGTACTCGTCCTGGCGTTCTTCAAATCATGCACATACACGTAGCATCGTTTTGCTGACAGATGTCTTGTTGTTGAAGAAAAACGATCTGTATATCCGAGTGATCATGGTCCCCAATGATGGATGAATTCTTCTGTTGAACCATTGTGCCTTCCAGAATGACGAGATTACCTAGAGAATGCGATGAAAACATTCTCCAACCATCTCGGACTCTCCTCCGGCCTGGACCCGTGCGCAGATTGTTGCAACGTTGCGTTTCAGACGTATACGCTAATGACCATTTGTCAGCATGGGAGCATGAATGAGTCGCCTGTTGCGGAGGCACATATGCAGCAACGTTCGCTGAACAGTTGCTGAGGAGGCCCTGTTGCATCTGGGTAGTCAGTTGCTCTACAGTTGCGTGTCTATCCGCCCGTACATATCTCCACTGTCATCTATGGCCCGTGACGCGCCACAGTTGCCTCGGCGTCGGTTTTGTATATCGTCAGTTTGTCATGCACGGTACTTTAAAAAAAGTTTGCAGTGACTACCAAAATGTTGCAGTGAAACATTACACAATGTCTCCTCTAAGGAACGCGGACTCCGAGCAACATAGAGCTAAGTCGAAAGGACGAGAGTGTTGTCAGGATGAGAGTTACAGTGGACGGTTAATAGGATCGGTAACTTCTCCGACCAATACCAGACGATTGTCCGAGCAGTACCTTAACTAACTGCGCAAGTAACGCGCGCCATCTTCCCTTCCTCATTCTCCCTTTATCTTTCACACACACACACTTAATTGTACCATACTTTCTCGCCATGGAGGAAGCATGTGCCAGAAGGAGCTTGTCTGTGGGGCAGGCGTTGTCTGCAGGAGAAATTCTAGATGGCGGCTGCTCTGATCCATAGCTTCGCGTGGTTTATCTGATAGATACCAATACAGTGCATGAGCAATACCCTAACAAACGGCCACGGTCCGTATGCAATCTTTCGTTCCTCTTTCTTGCCATATCCCCACCTCTTACGTACACACACGTACATACACTTCACTACCACACATGTCTGGAGGTCAGTAGGGGACGTAGCACTGTCCCAGCTGTGGCCAGATCGGTGCCCAATGGGGTTTTCCCAGACAATCTATAAACCAGTAGGAGATACATGGTTGGGAAAAACCCCAAAGCCGACGTGTAGTTTGGCACCGGGTGTCGCTATCTAGCGGAGGTAGATCGCCACCCCCTCCCGAGATACAAACATGTACTACAAGTAAGGGACTAATGACCTTATCAGTTAGTTGATGCACCAAGAATCGGCTGAGGTCGATCTCTTGCAGAAGAGATACTTCTTAGGGGTAGCACACGAATCTCACGTTCAACGGGGAGGAACACAGCCACCGCGCGAGGTGAAACATGCACTACATTTACAAGACGAATTATGAAATTAATGGACGCGACGGGAAATAATAAATACTCCCTCACTCCGACGTTTTTCTCAAAGTGACGTCAGTTTATGGAAAATATTGATAGCATCACATCCCAAGGAAGTGTTCCCTTTTTTATTTACTAGGCTGTCCGGGTGATGCCGCGTCCATGGCGAAGGTGCCGACGTTTCGGTCGCCATTCTGCGACCTTCCTCAGAGCGTAATGCCCTGAGAAGGGCATTACGCCCTTAGGAGGGCATTACGCCCTGAGGAAGGTCGCAGAATGGCGACCGAAACGTCGGCACCTTCGCCATGGACGCGGCGTCACCCGGACAGCCTAGTAAATACTGACTCCGGCCGCGGAAGCTTACGCTCTCACGTGTTCCCTTTTGGCCGGAGCGGGTGGAATTTCATGATTTGGTTCCGAATTCTGTGTCATTGGCACTTGGGTATATATATCTCGGTATGGTGAAGAAAGCTCGATAAGATGGTTACACATACAGGCAATGCCCTGGTAGGAATGTTTGTCACATTTTGTTTGAGTTACGCATGGACTGTATGAAACGTGAAGAAACATAAGCAATGACGAGGGTGCTATTACTTCTGCTTCATAAATATCCGTTCAGTTTTGATTCCGAGTGTGCAATTTACGAGAAGTTGTACATGAGTTTGACAACGTAATTTTGCCACGTGAATATATTAAAATGTAATGCAATTTGTGGCAATATGTAAAAATTTGCAATATATAAAAGCGGCTTATGAAAGTGACTGAAAATGTATGCAAAGAATATAAATATGTACTTACGTGAAAATGCTTTCCATAGTTTTAAATCCCAGATTTAGCTTAGGATCGCTTACTTCAGTCGCGTGTGGCTGTTTATCGACATAATGACTTTCAAGAGATTTGATTTTTGAGAACTGCTTTGCTTGATCTTGTTAGCGTGTAATGTCGTGACAGAACACCTTTCCAGAAGAAATCTCTGAGTAAAAAGTCTTCCATGGCTGTTTCCGCAGCTCCAGACCAATTGAAAATTCTGGTCTTTACCCTCAAGCAAAATTAGTAGTTACTTAGGGGGCTCCATCAATGCGGGCCTACGTCCGGAAAAATCATAAAACATTCGAAAAATGCAAAATATGCTTTTGTCAGTAAAACAGTTGATAATAAAATTGTCTTCTGTGAAAAAAGTTTGTACTTTTATAAGTGAAGTTTGGACTTTTAGAAATTAAGAAACAAGATATGAATTCGTATTTATAAATAGTATTTAAATAAAAATGTATTCTATTCTACAAGAGATTTGTATTTATGCAAACGTTATTCACTAAAACTAGTTTTTATTTTCTCGTGTACATACGGGAATATATGGAGTAAATATACGTAGTAGAAACCTAATGCTCCAGGGAAAATTTGAGAAAAATGTCTTTTTGACGCCATTAGATGGCAGATGAAAAGAGGGTGAGGCATACCCGAATAGATAGCACGAAATGAAGAGATGAAGAAACTAACTTGTACGAGAGAGTAGTGCGGATATAGGAACAATTCGTATTTACAGAATACATCGCCATACTCCGCCATTTTCTTCTCGTAACAGAACACAACTACCTTTCAGAGGATACTATAACTATCTTTATAGATGTTGCGGAAGCATTCGACCGGATTTGGCACAAGACATGAACCTACAAACTCAAAAAGTAGGGACACCTTTTAATCTGATCCAAGTAATCGCCAACTTCTTACAAGAATTAATCTCGGTCACGGTCAGTAACCACCGATCCTCAAACTATTATCAAAGCAGGATTATCAGAAGGATCGCTCACGTTTGCCAACGTTATTCAACCCTTACTTCGCAGATTTTCCCAAACTCAATTCATTAGAAATAGCGCTGTTTGCCAATGTTATTGTAATCTATACATCCGACCACTCACTAGAACAGACTAGAACCTAGGCCTCATCGCGATTTTGTGTTTGGGGGCTTCGAAGAACCTAAATCAGGCCGTGGATATTTTCCGACAGGTTCATGAGACCGGTTACGTAGAGATATTACTCACGTCCCTCCAGGATCTTTGTGGTCGGATAACACGTCCACCAGGTCCGCTTCCTCGATTTTTCATTAATATTTTTCACTTACTTATGCACTTAGCCGTGTGTATATTTTAAAATGTGTGAACAGTATTTCGCGGATTTATCCGATTTAAAATATTTTTTAGTCCAAACATTATTACCTCCCTTGGAAGGTTCCATGGTAACTGAATACAGAGTGTGTCATTTCATGCGGTAAACGAAAAGTGTTACAATAGCACATACTTTCTCGCACTTTGTAAACAATTATGTATTATTATAATACTATTTGAATTCCCGTGTTTGCAACGCGCCAAATATTTGGCCCCTCTAGGTTTTGACCTCTCGTACGTCGTTTAGAAAGCTGTAAGTACATTCACTACACCGAATATAAGTTGTATAGGTGCAAATAATTTTTAATGGACATGGCATAATTTAAATATCTAATTCTGAGGAACAGATTTCGTTATCAAAAAATCTTTATCTTCAATGTTATTGTAGTTGTAGAACACTCCAAAAAAATTTAACTTTTTCATTGTTGTGAAATTCAGAGAATCAAGGAAAATTGCACCAGTGCTATTTTTACAAGCATTCGTCAATCTATCTGAAAATTAAGAATTTAGATCCATTTTTTAAAAAAAATTGAAAATGTCATTGAGTCTTCATGTACAGTACAGCCCAAAAATCCAATTATACATTTCAAATTTACAGAGCCTTGATCTCGGTCAGATATATCGGGAATTAGTCTATGTTAGAAAATTTTTTGAAGAAATCCTATGGAAGGATTAGGCGCTAGTGTTAGCCACAGTCAGATGGAAGGATCGACAGACAGACATTTTACCGTAAACAAATTTAATATTAATGACCACAAAAGTAATACCTAGGACCCACAAAATTTCTAATTACATAATGTTTTGAAGGAAGAATTTCGATACATTAAATATCCCAAAGAAAATTTCTGCACTCTATAGACGGTACAATAACACTTTGATGACGTTAGAACGCGGAGTTGGAAATAAACCAAAACATTAGGTATTGACAGAGAATTTGGTAACAATGTTTATGTTAGTAAAAATCAAACGTAAATATTATGATGTAAATTTCAGGACTCATCTGTTTTAGACTGAAAGGGACCATTCATACTGAACATTGAACACCAAGGTAAATTGTTAGAAACAGTTGTAACATAGGACGATTTGTATTTTAGAATATACATTTTCTTATAATTCGTCAAACAATATGACCATGGGAAAATGAATAAACAATAGACAGGTTTTAATACGAGCACTGGTAAAAGATCGATATAAACCACTATCAATAAACGAGAAGGACTCTATGACAAAACTTATCACAGTTTAAAAACTTCGAAAATAGAAAAGTGACTTTTGTATGGGATCGTTTTTTCATCATAACGAAGCCAGAGACGATAGACAACACATGTCAGATTGAAGTTAGGTTCCGCGTGGTTGTCGACAATAGGAAGATGTTAAACAATTCAGATTCTGTATGCAGTGACATTTATTGATTAATGAGATTACTTTCCTGATAGAATGAAGGTAAATTTCAATTCTTAAATTGTAATATTTGTAAATATTCTTATCAAGGGTCAAACTTTATTGAAGGTACAAATTGAGAATAGGACGTTTACCTAACTGAAGTGCAAGTTGCTATAGAAATGTCCGCCCGAGACATTCCTGATTTGTGTAAAAAGTTTGCTAGTGGTTAGTATAATTATGTTTAGGAATGTAGTTTTTTAATATTTTCTTAGTTTTTGTTCTTGTAAATAGTACGCAAATACGCAATTTAGTACTTATGTTTGGATAGGCGGACATTAAATTCTCGGCCAGAAATTGCATCCAGATAGAAGATTCCTGGAGGATTCCTGAGATTCCATGGGACTGAAATTCCAGTACGCCTCCATCATCCCAGATTTCGGGTCACCGGAATGTAAGCTTTGCGAAAATCAAGGACTTGTAAACAAGAAATTTGTAAAAATTAATATTGAATTTTTTTGAAAAACTAGTAGTGCTCAGATCACATATGTTCTCGCATTATTTTTAAATTTCCAATTTTCGAAAATTGAGAGAGTTCAACGAAAATGAGACACGAGCCTTTCTTTTAAACGACCCTTTACCTTTTCACGAAACAAAACAAAGCAAAAAAATGGAGCGGTTTTTGTGGGAATAAATATTCTAGACATTGCATAAAATTCAAGCACAAATTACGCGAAAACTACTTCTTATTTTCAAAAAAATTGTACATGACTTTTTTAAGAGCTGCTTTTTTTACAACAGACTTCGTTCGAGGCAAATATCTCCATCTTCAATTTTGTAGTGTTGAAATGTTAACATTTTGCAATTTTCGAAAAAAACGAGAGTTCGCCAAAAATGGCACTAACACCATATTTTCCCCCGTTCATTATTACATATGAGGACAAAGTTTAAAGAAAAAAATGGAGTGGTTTTTGAGAAAACAGTTTCTGGGATTTCAATGAACATGAGAGCTGCACCATTCGTTTAAGCGTTCTTTGCTCTGTCCGAAGACAAAGTTTAATTTAAAAAAAATTGGTGCCATTTTTGAGAACATTATGAAAATGTTTTTGAGACTACATGATAACATTTTATGGGGATATTTCCCCGATTAAGTCGCGATTCAATTTTGAATTTTTCTGTTCTTTTGTTAAATTGTTGTTCTGAGATTATAATAATGCGTTGTTTATTCTTAGCCTTTAATATTTAAGAAATCAAATGTCAATTTATCTGCACGTGTCTATTTTCTCAGATATTATAGTAGAAAACAGAATCTGAAATTCTTTCCTTGTGGGACTTTTTCCTTGTGGTGGTGGGTCGTCAAGATAGAAACCTCAGCTTCCCCTGCCTTTTAAGTTAATCATAGGACATCTGATTATGGTTTTGGTGAAGTTTTCCGGGATAAAAAAAATGTTACAGAAAACTCTAGCCTTCGTAAGAGATCATTTATTTATTCATTTTCTATCCAAAATCGCACTGACTGTAGTGGTAAAAGAATTGCGACAAGATTTTTGGAACACATTGTCAGAAGTATTAATCTACTTGGGGTGTATTTTGAGCGTAATAATAATAACAGTGAAATACTGTTTAATAATTTTAATAATTACTTCAGCTAAATAGCTGTAATGTTACAACATTAGTGATTACTTCGCAATTATGAAACATACAACTGTGACTAGATGTATATATATATATATATATATATATATATATATATATATATATATATATATATATATACGTATATGTATACATATACACACACACTCATACATACACATATAAATAAAAAGGAATGCGCGTATGCGAGTCACACATAGACTGAAAAACTACTCGATCAGTTGTGCTGAAAAATTCAAACTTTGTTCTTATTAGCAATGGGGGGTGTTTAAAGAGTGGTTTGAAGTATATAGAACATGTCAGGGTATTGTTAATGTTGATTTATTCGTTTATGACAACTAGAGAGATCGTAAATTCAATGCAACCCACCGCACAGTCAAGGATTAAGCTTGTCCTCACAGTATTCAAGTATTCTGTCCTTGCGATTGTGAAATATCGACCAGTATTATTACTTGAATATCGTAAGTAAATTAAGTTTCTACATGACAATGGCATAACGAACGCATTCCGAAATTTGATAGAACATTTTAACAATAGAATGCTTGACATTCTTGTCCAAACCAGGTCATAGAACAACCCATGTTTGCGAGAAACTCTTTCTACTATCAGAATTTTTGCACAGCTTAGCGCAAAACGTGATAAACAATCAGGTGAGCAGTTGTGTCTGATGTGTAATACACTGCTACTGCGAAGCTTTGTTGGGTTCACTAGTGTAAAATAAAAATACTTACTTCTATTTCACTTATGTTGTGAGAACACAGTACTAAGAAGGAATTGATTCAAACTCAACCAATCCCAACTCTCCATAACCAAGAAGTTATTAAGTTAGATTAATTGGCTCATTGGATTCTGTTTTCTATCCTGAATCAATGATACGAGTATTTACAGTGTGGATGTGGAGAATAATTCTTTTAAAAAGAAATAAAAACTGTACGAATTAAAGCCATTGAAATGTTTTGGTAAAATTTCGCCTTTTGAAAGGAAGGATTACTCCTTCTATTCAAAATGTAAAATTTTACCAAAACTTATCACATCTCATACTACTCAAGTAGTATAGAGAAAGTGTACCGATTGCGGCAATAAAAAAGCGATTTTTCGAAAGAACAACTTGTATTGTGGCCTTGATACTGTGTGTTGCCTTGATGCTGGAAAAGTTGATAAATTGGGTTTCAATATGAAGTAAATCACTTCCTATAATAATAATTTTGGGGGTTCGATGTCGCCCAGGGTCTCGGTGGTGTAGGCGATTCTAGGAAACCAACACCAGTAAATACCTCCTGTAATGGAATCACAGCCGTATGGCCGTAATATGCTGCCTGTAATGGAGTTTACTGTTGCATGGCCAACAAGACAACTCTCTCACCTCCTCGCGATAGTAATGCATCTCGGGACAACTTTAGGTGCAGCCAAGAGGGGTGGGTGATAGGCGAGTCCCCGGTGCCTTAAAACGGGAGCAATTTGTAAATAGCATTTTCAACCACAAATTACGGGAAAACTAATCATTTTCTCAAAAACAATGAACGTTTTTTTTAAAAAGTTGATTGTTTTGAACAGGTTGTATTTAAGGCAAAAATCTCTATTTTCAATTTTGTAAATTTTAAATGTAAAAGTTTGCAATTTTCGGAAACAGAGTTAACTGAAAATAAGTCTAGCATCCATTTTTTACATACGAGAAGAAAATTAGATATATACGAGAAGAAAATCTTAAGAAACTAAAGTTTCTCCAACATACTTTCTCGCATTGTTTCTAAATTTGACAATTTTCGAAATTTCAGAGAGTTCAACGAAAGTGAGAACACCGCCATTCTTTTGAGCGTATTTTTTATGTGTGGAAAAAATGTGAAGAAAAATATTGGAGCAGTTTTGAGTAAACCTTTTTTTTTGTGAATTGCATAACATTTAAGGCGCACTTTTAAGACAAATTACTCAAAAACTACTCATTTTTTCAAAACATTACTGGCATTTTCTAAAGAGCTGGCGTTTAGAACCGATTTTGATTAAAGAAAAATGTATTTCTTCAGTTTTGTAATTTTAAGAGTTAAAATTTTGCTATTTTCGAATGTACGTGTTCGCCGGAAATGAGATTAGCACCAGGTTTTAAACTGCTCTTTGGCACATACGAGAAGAAAATTCAAAGAACCAATTTTGTGCCATTTTTGAAAAAAATATTTAAAAAAATTAAATATATTCAATTTTTGTGAAAGTGTTGTTGAGGCTTCATGTAAAGTGCTCCTCAGAATCTAAGTATCCGTTTCAAATTCTGAGGACCTCGAGGTCCTTTAAAATGATAGAGGAATATCAATTTCAGAAATTCGGCTGAACGGTTTAGGTCCTAACGTTGACCTAACGGAAGACGGATGGGCAGATAGACATTTCGCAATCAATCTATTTCTCGCTATTTAGGACCCACAAAACGTGTATTCTGACTACACAACGTGTTAGAGGAAGTAATTTACTCTGTATAGGAACATTAGTTTATCTCCTTTGTCCGGCAATAAGTGTTTTCCTGTCGAAAATTCTTTATCTTCCTGCATTGAATTTGGACAATTCTCTCTTTTCTTACGAAAAAACGGCGAAAAAGAAAGAAAGATTGGACGATGGAGGAAGAGAAAAGGATAGAACTTTTGACTTAGCGCAGCACTATGTGGTGTGTATTCTCTGAACGAATCATGTACTGTGGGTTACGTATGAAGCCCTAGTACTTCTGACAGATTTTGTATACAACGTCTGCCGGAGGAAATGCGGGATGTGCATATCGTTACTCGCATATTATGAGGAAGGGTCTGGCCTCCGAAGTCGTGCCCTTCCAGCGTTGGCCACTCCGTTCCATCTCGAGTTGATTGCCTAAAACCTCTTCACCACATCCTCTTCCCCTGGGGAACTTCCTGCTCTCTTATTAGCAGTTGGAAGGAAGATGTGGTCTGTAACTGATTCCGTGACCGTAATTTCCTGTCGTTTTCATCTTGACAAGAGATGCATAATGAACCAGTCATATAAGAAAACAATGTTATTCTCAGCTTCTTTGTACAATTGCTTGGCTTTATCCCTATTCATGCAAATGTCTACTCGTGGACAGCGTTTACGATAGCAAATTTGGATATCACATAGTAGCAACTTCCCGACGAAGTTCAAGTTTTACCTATTATGCATCAATGAAAATAATGTACAGAAATATACGAAACTAGTGGTTTGTAGCAGCAAAAGATGCACACTTGTTGTGATACAGTTTAAACATTCTATCGTGGCAAATAATTTTTAAACATATAAAGAGAAATTAAATCGACTGGTAAGGTTTTTTTCAGATAACGTCAAAGCAATTAGAACAAGATCAATGCTTTGCACACTGATTGAGACTATAAATACTTTTGTCACAATTATTAAATAGCAGTTGAATGGTTACAATTGAATCGTACACAAGGAAGAGATATAGAAAAGCTATACATATCCACTATAACAAAAATTGAAAACCCTAAAACATTGTTTTAGTATTTATTCTCAGTATCTATTCTCCCACGCTAATGTAATTAGGAAGGTTTATAAATTTTGAAGCATTACAATCACTATTTACAATGAGCACAGAATTAATCATGTTTCTGAAAATGTAATTAAAAGGTTTTATTTAAGAAATTCGTACATTAATGTTGTAGTACTCATTTTCGTAGCAGAAAATCCAGCTAACCACCTTTCCTTAGAAACGTAACGCCTTACATATTATTGTAATTAGTGAAAGATGTTTGTAAAGGGACATTGTATGTGTCATATGCGCATGATGATTATTGGGCATTGCGTTTACATACACTAACAAATCTTTGCTGTTAAACCACATAATCTTGGAACTTAAAAACTCACTAGCTTCCCTTTGCTAACTACAATATCAACCTCACTCTTGCTCGCACTAGACAACGAAACATATTAATTATTTCTTTGAGCTTGGAGTATATAGTATTATTTACTTTTTTATTGGTATTTTGGTTGAGAAGAATATAAGTTATTTTTTCTATGATTTATTTAGTATTTGTGGTTTGTGAATGTTCTTTGGGATTGGGAATTTTAATTTCTATGATACTTTATCATGGGAATGATTATTTTCAGTCTTTTATGGTGTTGCGATATTAAAATTTATTGTTATATTTATATTTATGATTTCTGTTTCTTTTTTAAGTGTAGTGTTTTGGTAAAATTTTCATTTTATATTATTTTATAGCTTTTTTATTTCTGTTATGTGTTAATTTAAGTGGAAGGTTTGAAGGTTTAAGTTATATATTAGGATATGATTTATTATCTGATGGTTTAGTTTTATTAAGATTTTGGTTTTTTGGCTTAATAATTTCGATAGATCGATTGCAATTCGCCCTAGACGTACAACGTAAATGACGGCAGACAAATATTATTACAGACTTCTTGGATGTCCGGGTGACGCCGCGTCGTTGGCTGAGAGGCGAAAAAATCTCTTATTGCGAGGCACTGGTAACGAAAAAGTGGATAAATCTAGTTGCTAAATTTAGGAAAAAATCCTGGAACACGTGGTGTAGACACAATCCATGTTTTGTGGGTCCTTGATCGATTGACTGCAAAACGTCTGTCCGTTCGTCCGTCTGTCAACAACACTAGTGGCTAAATGGTTCAGCCAATTTTCTCCAAAATTGATATTCCCCAATCGATCTGGCTGAAGTCATGACTTCTTGAATTTGAAACTGATATTTTAATTTTGGATGTACTTTACATGAAACCCGTGAGAGATTTCCAAAATTTAAAAAAATAATGGCTCCAAC
Source organism: Gryllus bimaculatus (assembly GCA_017312745.1). Classification (NCBI taxonomy): domain Eukaryota; kingdom Metazoa; phylum Arthropoda; class Insecta; order Orthoptera; family Gryllidae; genus Gryllus; species Gryllus bimaculatus. The sequence continues at coordinate 951,410 of BOPP01000102.1, forward strand.
GTTTTTGATTAAAATGTGTTGTTGGATATTCAAAAGGACGTTCAAGAAAATGGTATAGGTCTCATGTTCGTTGAAAATCCTAATTTTTAGAAAATTGCAAAAGTTCAAACTTTTTATCGTCTTTCTACAACTAAACCATTAGGGAAAGAGATTTTTTCCCTTAATCAAATATGTTCCTTAAAGACAGAGTTTGAAATAAGGTCATGTACCATTTTTCGAAAATAGGAGCACTTTTCGCGTATTTTTGGATGAAATATAAACAATTTTTAATTTTGTTTAAACAAATTTGTCCTCAAAAAACCGGCACATTTTTATTAACAATACAATATTAAAGATTATTTTCCCCTTATTGAATCTGTTCTTTAAGTCACATCTGGAAATAAGGTCTTGTTGAATTTTTCGAGAATATGAGTAATTTTTGCGTAATTTTGTGCGAAAAATAGAGAATTTTAAGATTGTTTACCTTTTTTTCCAAAATAACTCCAAATTGTTTCTTAAAGATAACATTTTTTTGTTTTAAACAAAATCTGTTTTAAGACAGCTTTATAAAAAAGGTCACGTGCAATTTTTTTTAAAAAAAACGAGTAATTTTCTCCGCTTATGTGGCAAGAAACAGTAAAATTAAAATGCTAGTCCCATTTTCGGCAAACTTTCTGAATTTTCGAAAATTGCGAAAAGTTAACATTTCAAAACTACAAAATTGAAGATAGAGATTTTGCCTAAAATGAAGTGTGTTCTAAAAATCAGTTCTTCAAACAATGTAATCTTCCATTTTTTTGAAAGACGAACAGATTTCGCGTAATTTGTATCTATAATTTATGTTATTTCTAAAAAGAATTATCTCAAAAACCGCTCCAATTTTTTTCATTTAATTTTATCCTCGTAAAAAAAATGATGTTAGTCTCATTTTCAGCGAACTCTCTGCATTTCGGAAAATTACAAAATTTTGAAACAGTTTACATTTCAAAACAACAAGTTTGTTCGAAACTCACTGCGTTTCAATAGCATAGAGGTAAAGCTCAAGGCGAGTTATCTCGGAGGGCTTGTTTTCGAGTCTCGGTGCTGAAAAAAGTGTGTGCTTGTTGAAAACATTTTGCAGGTTGTTGTAGTGGTATAATATAGCGGAGTAGTTTAAAAATTGCGAGAAAGTATGTGCTTCAGTAGCGCCACTAGTTTAATAATCACTCAAAGAATTTTATATTCATAACGTCCTACATATGCTCGTGCTACACTAGGAGTCTGCGCAGTAGTGACAGTACGAATGTTTAAGATCACAATACCTAATCATTGTTACGGTCGCTGCCTCTGGGTATGGCAGATTATACACTTAAAATGAGCGGGGATGTACCTGTGCTCTGCCCACTGCCCGCCGACCGCGTGGGCATGCTGGGGCTCGATTCAGGTTAACTCGTGCCATTGCCTGGTGTGCGCTGGCAGGTGATGTGTGTCGCGTTCATCTCACGCTTCGGGTGTTCATCGTGTGTGATTCGTACGAGCGCGGTCGTCGCACATCACCGACGCTCTTCTCTTTGTTGGAACGACAGAATTACACTCGAAACATTCGAGTTGTCAGACGAGCATGTTTAGTACTTGGCTACAATTTTGCACAAGATCTCACTGAGCTAGATCCGACTCAGAAATAATACAAAAAGACAGAGATAACTAAAATAGGACGCAAACGAGAGAAAATAGAAAAGACAATAGGTTCTGTTCAATGGAACAACTTGATATATTTTCACCAATAACATGTTCTGTCATTTCCCAAATTATAATGTAAAAGAAACAACAAAACTAAAGATGAAATTTTAGACATGAAATGAAAATAAAGGAAATTAGAATACAGCACCCCCCAAAAAACAGAATAAGTGAGAAAAAATTCGGAATTTTTCCTTTGATTCGGGCTTGTTTGTGCACTAGGTATTTAGTCTAATGCTCCATCGCTAAAATTGTTACTAATTTTTAACAAAAATATACCGAAACAACGCAAAATAATAATAATAATAATAATAATGAAGAAGAAGAAGAAGATGATGATGATGATGATGATGATGATGAAGGATGCATATTTTGTTTGCAGTCTTATAAATATTTCTGAATTATGAAAATAGAAGATGATTTAGTTTATATAGATAGTGAAATTTAAACAGATTGTATTATTATTTATTAATTTTAATTTTTAGAATGATTAAATGCATTACTATACAAATAGTAAAAAATCTACAAATTCTAATTCACTATACTTTAATATCCTTGATGCAAAACTTTCGAATGTATTAGTTAAATTGATTCCTTCGTTCTACACATGAAAGCTTCCATAGCCAATATTCGCCCAAATTGGTTCTTTGTTTCTGTTACGATTGGGGGCGAGCACCTAGTTTCATGGAATACAAGGAAAACACGGACCGCAGAGCATCAGTCGTGATTCCCACGGGGAACGTTTGTCCGCGCAGCAGCTGTTAAGCCAGACAGTGCTTATCAATTAGGCCTTTTCGGAGCACGTACAGCCAACAAGGTGAATCACCATCGGCTGTCTGGTCGGAAGATTGGCCGCAGGAACTTCGCGCACATAGACTGAGCAGGTAAGGGAAGAAAGCCAAAATCACATAATGGAAACTAGTGATGCTACAGAATAGTAGAACTGAAACATTACTTTAAGATATTAGAGTAAAAGAAGTTATAGATGTAAAGAAAGTTATAGAAGAGTAAAAACTCGTCTTCTATGGAAATTTTTGATAAAAATGTGGAGCCGTTATCAAGAATATAGCGTTTAAGTGTTAGTGTAAATGCGAAATGTGAAGTTATTTTTCACAGAAAAAACTTTCCGTATTCGAAAATCTTCATTAAAAGACATTTGAAGCACTTCCACTCATAAATACAGTAATGTATGCAAATCGCTGGAAATGTGCAAATTAACAGCGTGAGATATATGTAAACAAAATTAGATTTATGTATTTTTTTAAAACAATAGAATACACTAAAATGACGTTTATGGCATCTTAAGCAGTGTATTTAGCTCTACACGCACAAAAATGTTAAAGAAAACGTTATGGATATTTTTTTTCAGAAAATGACGATTCAGCGTTTCTGAAATTACGAGAATTCGAGCTACTTTTCCAGAACAATTTTGCGTTTTCGTGAAAATTTAATAGACATCATTTGAAGCACAATTACTCATAAATTCAATAATATGAACATATTGTCGCGAATGTAAACCTCAACGACGTGAGAGACAAGTACAATATACATTTTTGAAAATAAAAGAATAGTGCAAAATAACGTTCATATCATTTTAGCACTATCCCTGCCAAAAGTTTAAAGACACAATGTGAAGGCGTTTTCGTGAAATTCGTATTTTTGATATTTATTAACATTACTCATATTTTACTCAATACTGCACGGAAATACTGAATTTACAAAACATGTACATGAGTTTTATGAAAGAACTAATTATGGACAACAAGGTTCATTCGAAAGAAAAATCTTTAACTTTAATTTTATGTTTGTAAGACGAAAAAAATTCAATCTTTCGCAATTTTTGAAAATTCATTGTTAACCCTGAAAATAGGACCTATGTCATCTTTATAAGTGTATACTACTCTATTCTTACAAGAAATTTGAAGACTTTTTTAGCCGAAAACATTTTGATATTGTCCCTGGGGTTTCATGTAAAGTACCCCCAAATTTTAAAGAATGTTTTTCAAAATGACAGAGCTTTGAGTGAGAACAGGTCGACAACAGATACTCAGACAACAGATATTTAGTTTGCAAAACTCCTAGTTTAGGTGCTAATGTTGTTCACAGACGAATGACGTACGAACGCAAGGAAAAAAAAACTCTTTTTTCTGTTTCAAGGACTCACAACTTCTGAAATCCGCTTACACAGCGTGTGAGAGGGAGCAATTTAGTAGATTTTAGAACAGGATTTTTCCAATTTTTCCATCAGGGCCCTATAATATGAGTTTTTCTGCCGAAAAATTGCCGTTTTCTGCCAGCATGACATAACTTTTTCTCTATACTACATATATACGTACGGGTAAGAGAAAGTTGAAATGCAGGTTTTAATTAAATTAAGAAAAATATCAGTTACATTATATTACAAAAATAAATATTTAATAGTTAATATTTTTACATTACAATGACATGTTTTTTTGTTTTTTTTGGCTTTTTCATTTTCATGAAATCATAAGTTTCTGACCAGTGTAAAAGTTTGAAATAGCCTGTATGTTTTTCTACAACTATAAGTTAGCAATATGTCTTTCGTAGGATAAAAGCAACATTTGAAACCACTTTAATCCTACCACCCCACAGCTTGCTCCGCTCCTGCCGGGACAAGCTCTAAGCTCCCTTCTGGTCTCCCGACATATATAGCACTATCGTTTATGTAGCGTGTGTGTACGGGGAGAAGCAGGGGTCAAGGATGAGGAAGAAATGAGGGGAGAGCGGTACCTTTGGGCCATTTCGGCTTCATCATTGCGAGTGTTAGCGACCACTACTACATCTACATAACTTCGCCCGCGGCCCAAGGCCCGTTTTTTAGAATACTGCTTCGGCATTAGTAGTAATCAAAAGACACACCTCGGAAAACTACCGAGTAGAGAGGGCGAGGGCGCGGGCGGGCGAGGGGGCGAGGGCGAGGGCGAGGATGGGGGCGCGGGCGGGCGCTTGCGATTACATAATTTATAATCATTTGACGAAACAGAAGATAGTCTTAGATATCTTGTTCACATTAAAACTAGTCTTGGCTTGTCCGCATTAAAACTGACAAGGGTGTACGTGGAGCCGCCATGAAGTGTTTATTTCCAAGTGTGTGGTTAGAGCGTCCAATTTCTTTTCTTTCTTTCTTTTTTTTTTTACTTTGTGTCACTTGCGTGGCCGCTTTTCGCAGGCGTTTGCGGGTATTCGCAGCGCAGCGAGACTGAGGCAACGGCGCGTGCGCAGGTGAATGGCGGAGGCGGAGGAGGAGGCGCCTCTGGCGTTCCCGGCGCGGCTGCTGGACCTGCTGGGCGTGGCCGTGTCAGGAGGCGCGGAGGGCGAGGGTGAAGGCGAGGGCGAGGGCAGGGGCGCGGGCGGGCGCGGCGTGCGCCTGCGCTTTGCGTTCGTCTGTGCCATGCTCGCCGTCGAGACCTTCGCCTGGATCCACCACACCATGCACGCCCAGGTGCGCCCTCCGCACGCCTCCACAGCGCTCCCACCCACTCCGCGTCTCCTTGCGAACCGCGTGATACGTGAGACGTCCCTCTTCAGCTGACGAGTTTCGGGCATCAGTTGGCATCACAAAATAAGCGGCAATTTTAATTACAGTCAGGTACCAAAATTATCACATTATTACGATTCATTGAAACAGATATTCGAAGCACTTTTTCAAATATGGTGTTTTTTTTATTTGAACACCATCCTCTAATTTTTGCTTGGACATCAAAAAATTGTCAACTTATGCCACTTTAAAAAAGGTTTTTGAATACATCTCGCTTGTCATGCAGAATAGCGGCCAGCACCACCCCAGCCCGGACAAGCTCTTAAACTCCCGACCGGTCTCTCGGCATGTGTGGTAGTGTAGCGCATGTTAGCGAGTGTGTAAGTGAGGGGTAAGGATAGGACACGTACGAGGAAGGAGAGATCACGCGCGGCCCGTGGCTCGTTTGTTATGGTACTGCTTCGGCATTCGCCTGGTGTTGATCGGAGAAACCACGGAAAACCATTGATCAGAACAGCCGGCTTTCAAAATTCTCCTGCAGACAGCGACTGAATTCGACCTAGCTGACAAGCTAAGGTCGAAAATCATGCCATTATCGGAACTCGGACTTAGGACTTCTCCGTCAGAGACACATCAGTAGATGCATTGAGCCACTTCTCCCTGGGCAACGAGACTTAATTTTGTCGCCCGAGATCATTACAATTAGTGGTACCCACAATTAATTTTATCTAATTTTAATGACCCAAATACTAAGGTGTTCGGATTAAATAATATTTACTAACTAGATGTTAACTCATATTGTCTTTTTACATTTCCCTCTCATAATTCCTCTCTGGTAATTCCCTCCATAAGAGAACATGTTGCATCAATCTAATGTTGTCATATATCCCTTGTAACCACAATACTCGCGACCGAGGTAAGTTATGCAATGTGCATTGAGCTCCGAATCGAAGGCACTAACAAGCAATAAAGTATTGGTAAAACTTTTTTTTGTTTTGAAATGTCGACATCACGCAAAATCTGGCAGTAGGGTGGGTACGAGTAGTATTGGGGTCAGGCTAGGCAGCACAGGGCGTGAACAGTGTCTGTTGTAATTTCATTTGACAGCCTGGCCCTCGTCCCTTCTGTCTTTGCTTCCTCTATGAAGGACTTCTTCTTTCTCTTTTTCTTCTTCTTCTTCTTCTTCTTCTTCTTCTTCTTCTTGTTATTATTATTATTATTATTATTATATAATATTAATAATAATAATGTTTTTTGTTTCCCCGAGTGGAGCTATAGATTGAGAAATAACAAGGGTAGTTAAAGGTTACAGTGGGTTATTTTGTTGAAGGAAGGAAGGAAGGAAAGAAGGAAGTTTAAAAGCACTGAGAGAAAGCGATAGATATGTTATTTTGTCGAGGATGGGAAGAGTAGAGTATCGGATTGTTGGATAGTGATTTGATATTTGTTTGAAAAGGATTTGATGGATTGTTTTGTTTAGAGTTTCTGCTACTGTTTTATCTAGTAATTTTCCAATTTGGTTTCGAAGAAATGGGTGATATCTTATGCATATTTTGTCAGTCGTTTAAGGTTGTCAAGGGGCGAGGACGGTGGCAAAGACATTCCCAGGCTCCGTAGGCTTGAGGATCTTTCATATGCAGTAAACCTATAGCACGGGAGAGTGGTTACTTCCCCTCCAAAGGCGGGCGAACGAATGATTTTTTCGCACCACAAAAAAACATGGCTTCGGCTGGGTTTTAACCCGTAAACTTTGATATATCAGCCCGAAACGCTAACCGTTATTTTGAAGAGTTACTCTAAGAAGGGTACTTTGACAGATTGAGAAACAATGAACGTCATGCAGGGCGATGCCATTGCAAATATAGAGATGATACCATTTACAAATTAGCTAATTGTAAATTAAAGCACAGATAAAATGAGTGCGTGAACGTGGCTTGCAGATATATTGCCAGCAGTGGTCAATCAGTCTCGCGATTTAGCTTATTGGTAAGCGTGCTCCCTTTGCATGACAGCCTTGCCCTGCTGGTAGGAGATACCTGGTTAGGGAAATCCCGCTTGCCGCTGGTAGGTCGGCGCCGAATCTGGCCATCCTTCGGGGGAAGATCACCGCCAATTCAGAACAAAAATATGCACTAAACTTACGGGAATAATGATCCGGGACGTTGACGTGCCCGGAATCACTAACAATCAATCAATTTTAACCCACGGCCGCGAGGTCGCCGGTAGGCCGTAGCCCGTACGCGGGCTGTCGCGCCAAGAAATACATGTGCCGCCGGACCCTTCTCATAACAGCCTCTCTCCACCACTAGTGTGTGTGTGTCGCAGGGCGACGTGGAGGCCGTGACGGAGGGCATGGGCATCGGGCTGCAGGGGCTGAGCGCGATCGCGCGCTACGCGGCGCTGGCGTCGGGGCGGCGGCGCCTGCGCGCGCTGCGCCGCGCCCTCGCCCGCGCCCCCGCGCCGCCCGGCGAGAACGCGCGCCTGGAGCGCAACGTGCGCCGCGGCACCCTCGCCTTCATCGCCTCGTGAGTACCAACGACACTTTTTCATTGCGCGTTGGGAATTGTCGATAAATCGATGTTGCTGAGAATTTACAAAGCACGAGTACTATTTATAGGATTATTCCACGAATGAAACTACGTTCAACGGAGCTTCAAAATGCACCAAGTATTGAAAATAACTGAAAACATGTTAATATCAAAGAGGTAATGTTACAGCACATACGAGGTTTATTGCATATCAACACAGCGATCGTTGTATAGCGCCTCCTAAGATAGATGAGTCGCAGTTTATGATTGGCCCTTAGATAGAAATGGTAAGAAAAATCGGATAGAAAAAGCGTTAAACTGTTTGAGATACACCTCCATTATTGGAGCATATTGTATGTATAGTTCAACACTATTGGTGACCCTGCGCGCTGTCTGCGAAGCTAGCGGCCCGGGCCGTCCTGGTGCGAGACGCTAGCTTGCCAGGACGAAGACCCCCAATCGACCAGCACACGTACGCACATCGCACGATCTGGATCAGGGCCTATAACGTGGTGGAAGCCATCACGGTGGCGCACTCTGCTGCATCACCTTCTTAGAGGAACTAAAAAACAATAACTGCTGCCAACGATACTAAAAACGTGCGTGGCTGCTGCATGAGTTCGCGGGTCGCAAGCAGGCCCATTATCTTACAAAAGCTAGCACCGATGTTCGAACTTTCTTCAGGGGTTCCTTATATGTGTATATTATAAATAATTGAACATTTAAAAGACACTTTTCCTATTCCTCACAAATTAGCCAATTTTTATGAGCGGAAGTTGACGAGCCTAACCTGCAGCTGTATCTGGCGACAGTAGCGCCTCCTAGAGTAGCACCCTCGAGCTTTGTCCGCTGTTTTGATAGAGAGTTGCAAGGCCCTGGTCAGGATGCAGCTCCCCTCAGCCCGGCATTAGGTCGTCCCGTCGTGGATGGGCTCCGTGGCGCTCGCTCCGCTGACGCCTGCAGACTCTCCTCTCTGGATCTGGACTCGAGACTCGGCTCGACTGCTTTGCCAGCCCTTGCCGCGACCGCGACCTTTTACGGTAGTGGCGACGTTTCGCCGGCGTCTCGCCCTTCGCCTCCAGTTTAGAGCTTGCACAGTGCACAGGACACCCCGAAGCGGCGAGTCCTGAGACGCGAGCTGTCACGCTGAGTGCCCGCCAATTCAAAAGGTGTCGCAGAGATTCAAAAGGTGCCTGCAATTTTAAAAAATAACAAAAACAAGATTTTCTCAAAAATTACTCCAATTTTTTTTAACTTTTGGTAAGGATTTTGGTTCATGTGCTCTTTGACATGGTATAAACATCAGTTTGCTCTATTGTTCTGTGTTTTCTAAAATTCCAAAAATGTAATTTTTTAATAGTCTCGTGACCAAAGGAAATAGAAAACTAGTACGGGAAAGTCTGTGTCGCACCACTAGTTTGTAAGCGAATTGGGTCAATCTAATTATCTAGACAAATGTGACTTCTGTTGATTCTTAGAAGAGGTTCTGTTCTTGTCATTAGTCAGATATTGTAACGTCTGTCACATTTGTAACTTCTTTATTCTTGTAGTTTTCTACACAAGAATTTACTTCTGTTTTCAGTGTTCTTGTATACTTCTGTTTTCTGCGTTAGAAGTACGGCTTTCTAGGAAAGTAAAGAGTGTACAAAAATGACGATATGATCCATTTTCTCAGAAACTATTTATGGTAAAAAGATGACATTTTCAGGGTAGATTTATATGACTGAGCTACTTAACCAAAACAATGAGATACATTGCAAGTGTTTGAATTATAGATTAATATATGTCTAATTTTTAAAATTATTTTCAATTTCTTTTTTAAAATTCTGTCAAAAAAATAATAGTACGGTACAATATAGAATATACTGTAGACATCTCAAAGTTATAGGGAAAGTAGTTTCTGAGATAAAGGGCCAGAAATGTACTAGTCAAGTTAATAAAGGCTAGATACAGCGCGTTTTGTGTGGGAGCGCAGGTACCTGCTGGCGGTGATGTCCTTCACTGCGCTGCCGTGGTTGGGGCCGCTCGACCCCCGGACGGGTCGTCCGCCGGCGCCCTTGCCGCTCTCCTTGCCCGTGGACGACACGCGCGCGCTCGGCTACTACTTCAACGTAGCCTCGCAGGTCAGCCCTGTTTCACTACCCCTTCACTCACAAAACGGTCGCTCAAGACCATACTTTCGCAGGAACTACAGGAATCAAAGTGACTGAAATGGCTCTGGCCACGCGAATACCAGGTTGGGCTATTGTATCGATTTCCTGTATTCGCTAATTCATGTCGCCAATCAGTGCTTGCTTTCACCGCTCATACATGAGATAGATAGATAGATAGAGAGAGAGGAAGAGAGGGGGAGAGCGAGAGAGGGGGAGAACGGGAGAGGGAGAGAGCGAGAGAGGAAGAGAGCGAGAGAGGAAGAGAGCGAGAGAGGAAGAGAGCGAGAGAGGAAGAGAGCGAGAGAGGGAAGGGGGAAAGGAGGGAGGGAGAGAGGAGAGAGAGAGAGAGAGAGAGAAGGAGAGTGCGAGAGAGGGGGGAGAGAGAGAGAAATGATCGCGGGGTACGCCCCGGGTGTTAGCTTGCAACTCCGGCACTAGCCTAAACCAAAATGATCGGAGAAACGAGGCCAAAGTACCGTTCAGAGCATAGGCGACTCCAGTCAGCGAGCGGCTGAAGTCTGCCTAGCTCTGAATATAGCGCGGGTTGGCCACCGTCGGGACTGGCTCCCTAACACGGTTTTAATGCAGTGGGCCTGCTCCTGGGCGGTTGCAGCTGAACCGGTCCACAAGACAACGTCCTATTAACACAAAGTACACAGACAAATTTCCACACTATAATGTACAGTAAACACAATGTCCACGGTAAACACCACAGCATCACCATATATTTACACGGATGGTTTCTAAAACTGCCCCGCCCCAGCTCAAACATCTCGTTATATTTCACGGGATGGTATTATGGAAGATCACTTTCATTGGTGTTTGCATTAACAGCCCGAAAAAATGAAGAAACATCTAACACTTGATGAAACGTCGCTATCAGAAGCTCATCGACTGAGTCGCTGACGCGAACCACCCACCATAATGAGGGGTGTTGTTGTTGTAGGTTTGGGTCAATCAAACTTCATTATCCGTAACATTCCTCTTAGCATTGATTGCAGTGGACATTGTATGCTACTGGACATTTAGGTGATAGACATTTCTGCAATGAAGTAAATGACTTGTTCGAAACAGAATTGAAGGTGGACAGGCATACTTATGGACATCTCCACGAGTGGACATTTTTGCAGGGGGCATTTACTTGTGCATCAATGCACTGTGTGTGTGTGTGTTTATTGTTTAAGTCAAAGTGTTCATGGCCGAAAGCATTGGCCTAGCCGTGGTAGGAAGGCTGGTAGCCAGACGCTAGCCCCTATGCTAGTCTGATCAACGTCTTACCAAATTCGCTTTTGAAAACTGGTGTTGTACAAAAACTTTCCATGCAAACAGAAAGTCGAGAAAGACATTTATAATTATTATTACAGAGATGTATCCCTTAGGATACATAAATATACAATGACTTCTTTTTGTAAGAACTTAACATAAGACTTAAAACTACTATAAACAATTATTTACAAATGATACAGTGATTCTACGTGTGTGACTGTATGCTGTGTGAAGGGCTTATCCATCCCAGCAACTATTCGTCTCCAACCACTGCTGTTATGGCTCCAATTGACCCTCAACCGTGCGTTCGTGTGTGTGTGTGAAGGTGTCGCAGATGCTGCTGTTCACTCTGTTGATCCCGACCACCGACTGCACGTTGGCGGCGCTGATGGCGCACGTGGCGCTGCGCCTGCGCGGGGTGGCCGTGGCGCTGGACCAGCTGCGCCCACGTGACGGTGCGGCCAAGGGCAGGGACTCGGGCGACGGGCAGTGGGCGCGGCGCCTGCGCCAGTGCGTGAGCGACCACCAGGTGGCGCTCGGGTGAGACCTCGTGGGGCCCCCTCCACACCTACACACACACGCGCGCACACACACACACACACACACACACACACACACACACACACACACACACACACACATATATATATATACATATATATATATATATATATATATATATATATAATTACCTAATTACCTATAAGAACTTTTAGCACGAAGAACAACTGTACAGTCTTACAGGGGGGTGTCTGAAGGCTGTAAAGGCGCGTGTGGGTTCAACCTGTATATCAGCTTCCACATTGTTAAATAAGAATTCAAATATCGAAATATATTTAAATATTTTAAAATCTACAAGAACATTGTACAATAAAAGTTGCTAAATATTGGTCGTGAATAATATAATATTTTTCATAAGAGCTTGAGACATTTTAGACGATATAAATAGGTGTATTCTCGTTGAATTCTCGATCGACTTCTGAATAATAGATTTTATCTTCTTTGCAACCACGTACACATCACGCAGGTGTAATTCGAGGATGTCGGACAGTGTGGGTGGACGCGTCATTGCATGTTTGACCATCAGTTGGTGCTCGGTTGAGACCCCCCCCCTCACATACACTCATGTACAGAGCATGTAGACTTTAATGGCGCGTGTACGACTTTAATGGCGATTCAACCTTTAAATCAAATTCCATATTGTTCAATAACAATTTAAATAAGGAAATATACTTTATTTTTTACTGATACGTTTTTGCTTGTTATTGCATTCGATACGGACTTCGATATACATACACATGCTTGCGTTCGCTAAAATTCCCGAAATCAATTCTTTACGATCGGAACCCGCCGGCTTATTTCCAGCACAGCTGTTGCGTATGTTTGTCAGATCTGCATACGCCAACGCCGAGCGGGCCCTCTTCAGGGCAGATAGCGACGTGCCCTCACCACAACGACGAACGCCTTGGTGAGCAGCACACGCGCTGTTAGACATCTGCAAAACTGAAAACAAGAAATGCATTAAATGGGAGGAGTAAAACGGATCTCAAGTGTGTATAGATCCCATCATGTTGACTGTCATCTTGTTCACAAACAAATTATTTATTTTTTTAAGGACATATTGCGTTCTGGAACCCATACGTATATACATACACTTGGTGGGTTAAAAATAAATAGTGGAAATACTTGTCAGACTGAAACCTTTCATCCTTTCACTGACTCAAGTCAACATTACATTTTTTTTAGAATTTAAAGATTTGCATATTTGCAAGACATAATTTAAAGATCTGCAATTAGGGTATAAATTTCATCGAGAAAGAAATCTCGGACTCCAATATTGAAAATGGATGGCATGTTTGAAATTATTTTAGCTTTCGCAACTTTCTAAAATTTAGAAGTGTTTAGCAACATTTAAAAAAATAATAATATGTAAAGTATTATTGAACTGTGTATCCGTATACAGTAAATTATGTTACTGTGGTACTCGTGAAATTTTATTTAGTGTACTGCATTATTATACAAGGCTATTGTTATTTGTTGTTATTGATAAATGCGCGTGTCACTTTTTGGAAAGTATGTGTGGCTTCCGGTCTGGAAAGCCAGTATGGCTCCGGATTTGGAAAGCCAGTGTGGCAGCAATCTTTTTGCTGTTGCAAGCCAATAGTCATCAACTGAGGCGGCCAGAGAAAACCAGGGGCTTAAGGCAGTTGTTCCTCGGGGGCCCGTCATTTCAACAAAGCATTCCGTCTTCTTCTAATTCATAAGAATAATTAATCTCTCCGTGCTTCAGAAATAACTTATAGCGTTCAGTTTGGATTAGAGATGAATACATTTTTTATTTATTTTGAGTGAAAAAATAGATGTCCAGGGCCCGACTTACGGGGCCTGCAGCGAGTTGACTCAGCTGCTCCCACTTGTGGGCGCCCCGGGTCTTCAACTACAATGCTCTCCCGCAGGTTGCTGGAGGAGGTGAACGGGCTGTTGAACGTGGCCTTCGGCGTGCAGGTTCTCTGCAGCTCCGTCGTATTCTGCTCTATGGCGTATCACGTCACAAGGGTGAGTACTCTTCTTTAAAACTTTTTAAAAAAATATTGATCTTCACATTTTCTCAAGTTTTTGATTTACTAATTTAAGTTCTTAAACATATCTTCAAGAATATATAAAAGAGTAAAATCTGGTCCCATATGCAAATTTTTGTTGAAAAATTGACAGGCTGTTTTTACAACATGCTTTCATTACTGAGTAGAACCATATAATGCACAAACCCTGCATATATATATATATATATATATATATATATATATATATATATATATATATATATATATATATAATATTTTCACTAGGCAAGATGTGAAAGTGTTAGAGGCTATCCTTCGACGACATCTTGCAGAGATATTCGTGAGTCCTCAAATGGTTGCCACGTGCGCGTTTGCAAACGGAAAGTTCCGAATTGCTACGTTTCGTTGTAAATTAGTGGTTGGAGCTAGAGGTTGGTCACCCGAGAGATTGATCAGGCCAGTGAAATCATGCTGTCAGGTGATCAGCTGAGCGTGGAGTAAAATAGAATAAATTTCGTGGTGACAGCTGAGATATTTTTATAATCGATAATTCACAAGAATAAAAGATGTATCAATTTGTTGTATATTATTTTCGCCATTATCAGAGTCGCTACAAGGGACGAAACAAATAAATAAAACACAAACTAGTGATGCTACAACAGCACATACTTTCTTGCGTTATAGGAAAGAGTTACTAAGTATTATTTCAATATTTTTATTTCTGCCCAACTCCGTCTGTGGTGTCTGCTAGGTGGATTGAGTAGCTTAGCAACCCACTGCCGGTCAAAAGCCCGGATGGAGGAGGAGGGTTCCTGAGTGAGGTTAGCAGCTTGCTCAGGGTAAGAAAAGATACCGCTCAGAGCTCCAAGAATTGGATCAATCCTACATGTACGATAACTCTGGCAAGAAAAAAGGACTACGAATTGGAAGAGGAAGAATATTACACGGATCGGAACATGGGATGTAAGATCGTGGAATACAAGCGAATATGAAATACTAATGTGTTGTTATTGCATTATCATTGTATTATTATTATTATTATTATTATTATTATTATCAAATTCTGCCACAGGTTTTTGTAACCATTTGGAGAATAAATATATCTATTAATGTAAATTTTCAACTTCTCAATATTAAAATATTACTAAAATACTTCATCGCGCTAAAATGTTTTCAACTCGCAAAAATGTATCGGTAGACTATCATTCTAACTGACCTACATGGTATAGCAAGCAGTAATTTTATCCGTAAAAAAAAACATTGAAGAAACAAGCAAGGATGATTTCATAATATAAATTGAACGTCCAGAACTAAAGGCCATCCAATGTATCGCCTTATGAATGCACACGAAACTTTGGTATCATTTCGTAATGTCCATCTTATGCACATCTGTGTACATTTGTGTATTGTTTGAAATAAAGTACATAAATACATTGAAAATGTTAATTGTAGAAAAGAATAAAATCGAATAAATATTAGGAATTTGAATAGAAAATTATATTTAAAATAACGATTATTTTTCGTATTCTTTTGATTCATTCCTGTTGTCTGAGAACTTTTCTTGTGGCCCATAGATGTTCCACAAGAAAATTTCGATTACTATCCGGGAACGTAATTTCTGCTTGGAATTAATGAAATACAATGAGACGTCGATTATTCAATCTTATTGGGACCAGGTATAGTTCGGATACTTGATCATTCGGATAACCGAACATTAAAAATTGCAAGTGTACATAAAATGCTTTCTCCCTTTTCTAAACTATTTAATATTTTTAATTTTGTTTCTATTGTCAACCCATTATGTTTTCGTTGTATATTAGAAGATGCCATACCAATAGTGTGTACACTAAGATCGCAAAACACAATCCAATCACAAGAGAACCCACCGCTTGAACAAATTTCTTTAAACTTAAAATGAAACAGTTCGTGGTTATTTAGTGAAATACTGCTTGTCTATGCAGGGTTGCAGTCTACTGTTGCACTAAAGGGCAATGAACATTGTTGTTTTCTGCCAACAATGAACATTCCGAATGAGTGCTACTGTTAAGCATTTACGACGGGTTGTTTCACAATTTACCGATAGTTCTCTTGCGGTAGTGTAATGGTGGTGAAAAGTGTTTTTTTGCTAATAATAAACATTCCGAGTTGTATGCGTTATTTATTGTCGGACTTGTCGAAGTTGAATCTGAAGTCAGATGATTGACTGGAGCACAGAATCTCGTTAATATTTTATCACTGCTAATCATATCGGGGATCATTCTTAATATTCAGTATTAGAAAAGAAAAATAATACGTATAGTATACGATACCTAATTTTCAAACAAAAATTGTTCCGAGAAAATTTGAGTTGGGATATTTGACGTTTCCGATGATGACGTTTGGATAATTGACGTCCCACTGTATTTCATTAATTTCAAGCTGAATTTACGCGAAATTATTAGCCTTTTATAAAAATTGTAAATAAACTTTATTGATGAGCTGATTTTAGAACATATTTTGTTTACATTAAAAATCTTCACCCTTAATTTTGTAATTTTTACATATTAAAATTTTGCATTTTCCGAAAATGCGGAGAGTTCAATTAAAATGTCTTTTAAGCGTCTCTTCTGTCCGTGGAAAAAATTTGAAGAAAAAATTGGAGCAGTTTTTGAGAATTTTCTTTTAGAAATTACATAAAATTCAAGCACCAATTATACGAAAGCTACACATTTTTTATGAATGTTGCTCACGATCTTTTAAATGTGCTAGTTTTCTACTACAGACTTTATCGTAGGCAAAACTGTTTATTCTCAATTTTTTGGCCTTGAAATATTAACTTTTACAACTTTCGAAAATATCTCGAAATTGGGAATAACACCATATTTTTACCGTCCCTTGATGCATATGAGGAGAACTTCAAAGAAAAACTTTGGGAAAAATGGTTTTGGAGGAAAAGTCTTTAAAAAATAAAAAGAAAACGTTTATTTTGCAAAAAACATTACACGAAAGATACTCATATATTTGGAAAATTGAATTTCACCTTGATACAAGATCTGTTTAAGGAACATCTCTACCTTCAATATTGTAGTTGGAGAATGAAGTCCAAAAAGATTGCATTTTTGCATTTTTCGAATAATTGGGATTTTAACGAACGTGAGACCTGCACCATTCTTTCAAGCGTCCTTAACACTATTCCATGACAAATATTAATCAAAAAGTTTGGTGCCATTTTTGAAAAAAAAATCGAAAATGATTTTGAGGCTTCACGTAAAGTACTCTCAAAAATCAAAATATCAGGGTCCGGCGATAAGAGTTTTACTGCTGAAAATTCAGGCGCACTATTATACACCGTTTTCTGGCGCATGATTGCATAACTTTCTCTTACGAATTGCGAGAAAGTAAAACTGATTAACCGTCGTAAACAGCGGAAGAAAGCGCATTGTGCAGGGGGCGTGGCATGTGTGCAGGCGGGCGCCACGCCGCAGGTGATTGTGGGCCAGACGGCGCTGCTGGTGCCCTTCATCATGGAGCTCTACGTCTTCTGCCTCGTCGGGCAGGGCGTCATCGACCAGGTCAGCCCTGCGCACGAAGCAAAACATTCCTGGACATTCTGCGTGGCTTCACAAGGCCCCATAAACATAGCTTTTGATCCCTTCCACCCACCCGATTTACTCGCTTCCCTTTTGACAGACAGTTCGGGAGATTTAGCGAACTGCAAGCGTAGTGTGGCTTCTAGACCAGCACAAGCGTGCGTTCGTTAAAACTCCGGAATAGTTTGTCAAAATATGACGGTTTTCTGCGATAAAACACCATATGAGTGCTGCTGCTGGAAACGTTATTTCCCCCAAAGTGCATCAATCAGATTCAAAATAAAATAGTGGTGCTACAACAGCATATATTTTCTCACGTTATTCGAACTTTTGAAATATTCCAAAATTCAGAGAGTTGAACGAAAATAGGATATGCGCCACATGACTCATAAAAATTAATACTATTCGGGAAAAAAATTAAAAAATTGAAGCCATTTTTAGGAAATGTTATTTTTCAAATTGCTTTATTTCACGAATAAATTACGGAGAACTTTTCCTATTTTGAAAAATTGTATGTGCCCTCATTTAAAGATCTAATTTTGAAAAACATATTTAATTAAGAAAAATCATTATCTTCAAAGTTGTAATTGTAGTGAAACACAAAAAAATATAAACTTATGCAATTTTCGAATATCCAGAGGGTTAAACGAATACCGGTTAAGCGCCATTTTCATAAATATACTTTACCCTACAGGAGATACAAAATAAAGAAAAAGTTTAGAGCCATTGTTGAAATAATTTTGAAAAGGAGTTGAGGCTTTATTTAAAGTACCTATAATATCCGTGTCCCATTTACAGGCGACAAAATCAGGCAGATCGATCAAGGAATATCAATTTCGGTAACGTTTATATTTCTCTACCCTCTTCTCACCTTCCTTTCAGCGCCAAAACCACATTTTTCAAACGTTTTCTCAAGTTTTAGAATCACTAATTGTATAATTGAAAAATGTCTTTAATAATAATACAGAAGCATATAACATACGTAGTCCTATATGAACATTTCCGGTGAAAAAATTGAAGTCATTCTTGGCAGATTTGCATCGAAGAACTTAGAGTTTTCGAGAAAATTCATTAGAATTCAATTGCAGCACTTGTGTGTACAAATGAGAGAATCAAAATGGAAAGAATGTCATGTAATTCCGTTTAGTTAGCATTATACATACAAACGGTTTAAAGGAAAAATTGGAGCTGGTTTTGAGAAAACGTGGTTTGAAAACTTCTTTTGAAAATTCTCAATTTTAGAGAAACATTTTGAGTTTTTAAGAAATTTCATTGAAAATCATTTGAAGCACTTGTACTCACAAATCCAATATTAATGTATAAAAAATTGCCGTTATGTAAATATTAACGTCGTAAGTCATGTATAAATAATAACATTTGTAAATTTAAAAAAATCTAAATAATACATCAAAATTGCGTTAATGTTACGTTTTTCAGTACGTGTGTATCAATTTGTTAAGGAAGTTCAAATAAAAAATTTGGAGACGTTTTTGAGAAAATCTTGTTTTTAAAAACCCTATATTTTGTAGACAAATTATTCTGAAAAATGGCTCCAAATTTTTGTATTAAACTTTGTTCTCGGGTAGCATAAAACTTAAAGAACTGCTTAATTTTGTATTATCTTATTTTTATTTTTTAATATTTTGTATTCATTTTGTACATATCTAGACTAATGATGACGGATAATTCGTCAAAGGTCGGTTTTCTCAATACATCTCTTAATAACAAAGACGACATTCATTATTTGATCCTTGAATAATGTCAAACACACCTCATCACCATTACCACAAAAAAGTTGAAAATATTGTTGAAGCTTCATGTAAAGTAGTACCTTCAAAATATAAATATCAAACTCAAAGAGCGAGTTCATTTAAATCGATCAAGAAATTTCAATTTATGTGAAAAACGGCTGAACGGATAACGCAGTAGCGTAAACCACGTGATGCCGTCAATCCATTTGTTTTGGCATCATGGACTCACAAATTATGGATTCTGACAAAATTACTATAAATAGGAACAAGATTTATCCAGTTTTTCGTTACCAAGGCTCGCCAATAAGAGCTTTTCTGTAAAATCTTCCACGTTTTCTGGTGTGCGATTACATAGTTTCTCTTCTAACGAAATAAGGGCGAGAAATAAAATAAAGCTGAAAACATCTCATTAATACTGACATTGAATTAATGTAACATGAACAAGTAAGATTTGGACTTTTTGGGCTTCAAATACTTTCAGGAGATAGAATATCCATTGCCCATTACTGAGTTGAATATCTGGTCACTTTCTTTTGCATTTTCCTACTGAGCACTTCTGGAACAAAATCGAAGTTTAAAAAAAAAGAGTAAAAACATAATACTTAAAACTTGGTAATTTTTAGGCATGGTAACTAATTAAAAAGAGATATGATAATTGCGCATAGACAAATAACGTTCACAAAACGAGTTCAGTATTGAAACCCAATAAATCTGAGAATACTACAAATATGTTCTTAACAGTAACGACTGATGCACGTCTTTCTTCCAAGATTGCCGAAGTCGTAAACACACACGCACACACCACACAGAGTTCCCTGTCCAGGTATCTCCCACATAAGGACACCGCCCCAACCGGAACCAGCTGCAAGCTCCCAACTGGGCCCCCGGCATGTAATGTAGTTTATTGCATAAATGCGTGAGTGTGTAAAGGGAGAGAATAGGACGTCAGTGCCCCGTTTGCTAGGGTACTCCTCACGCATTCGCATGGTGTAGACAGAGGGAAGACCGGACAAACGCCGATCTGAGCTGCCGGCCGACGGAGTTTTCCTCCAGAGTGTGGCTAGATTCGACTTAGCTGAACAGCTTTTCTCGGAAATCAGCCGGACCGCTAGGAGCCTAGGGCTTCCCGGCTGCAGGGACTGCAGCAATGCTGGCTTTGGGCTGAGTCGAGCGGCGCTCGCCCGTGTGCGCAGGGGGCGGCGGTGGAGGTGGCGGCTTGGGCGTCGGGCTGGGAGGCGCCGGACGCACCCCCCGCGCTGCGCAGAGACCTGCGCCTGCTGCTGCTGCGCGCGCAGAAGCCCACGCGCGTCCACGCCCTTTACGTCTCGGACGTCTCCCTCAGCACCTTCGGAGAGGTACGCCCTCGCGCTCGTCCAAACCCAAGCCCAAGCCCACGCTCATACCCTCTTCCTCACCATCGACCAAGCCCGCAACCTCACCTTCGCCCAAACCCTCGCCGTCGCCCAAGCCCACGTTACGCCCTCGTCTACGCCTTTCCTCTCGCCTTCGCCCACACCCTCAACCTCGTCGAAACCCTCGCTGAAACCCTCGCTGTCGCCCAAGCCCACAACTTCGCCCTCACCCATGCTCACGCTCACGCCACGCCCTCACGCTCGCGCAAGCCCACGTTACGCCCTCGCCTTCGCCTTTTCTCTCGCCGTCTCCCAAGCCCGTAATCTCGCCCAAGCCCTCGCCCGTGCCCACGCCCAGGCACACGTTATGCCCCCGTATGCGCCTTTCTCTCGCCTTCGCGTAAACCCACACACTCACCCTTGCAAAAGCCCTCGCCGTCGCCCAATTCCACATCCTTGCCCTCGCCCATGCCCATTGATCACGCCACGCCATCACTCTCGCCCAAGGCCACGTTAGTCCCTCGTTTCCGCCTTTTCTCTCGCCTTCACGTAAACCCACACACTCACCCTCGCAAAAGCCCTCGCTGTCGCCCAAGTTCACATCCTCGCCCTCGTCCATGCCTATGCCCATGTCCACGCCCACCCCCACGCCACTTAAGTCACCCTGCTCCTCACCCATAAAGAGCTCTGTCGCATAAAAGAAGTCATTGTGGATTATCGTGTTACTATAAAGTACAGATTGTTATAACTTATGAAAGGCTGATTCGTGGTAGATCTGTTTATTAGATGTAAGCCTTAGGGCCTTTAAAACATGCCTTAGCTCTATTTTGTACGGTTTTTAACATGTTTATATTAGATTTAGCTGGGTTTCTTCATATTCGGCAAGCGTACGTCAAGTCGGTCTCATTATAGATTTAAAAAATTGTGTTCAATTTTCTATTTTAAGAGAGGATTATTTGTTAATTAGTGTATCATGTTGGGATATATTTGCCTAGTTTTTCATCTACGTATTTCAATCTAGTTTAATATCTAGTAATATCTGGTTTAATCCACGATAGAGGACTACTGTTTGGTTTCGTACCAATGGATACTTTCGTAGTGAATATTTAGCTGGGGTGAGATATTGAGACGTCTTAAGAAAATCAAAGGCGTAAGTTTCCTTCAGCTTGACATTGATATTTCGCTTCTTGCCACATTTGATGAATATGTCAATGTCGTCTGGTATATGTTAATCTTAGCTGTAATTATATCTCGCTGCATTGCAAAAAGTGCTTTATCGACAGCATAGAGCGCTATTGTCACGTCTAATAGCTGTGGTTAATCAGAAATAAAGAAGTTAAATAGTATACTGGAGATAAGGGGGAACCTAGAGGCACTCCTGCTGATATCTGGCAAAAGAGATATTCTGCATCATTCATGTTGACTTAGAACATTTCTATTGTTTAAAATGTTGTTTATTATTTGATTTAAAAATTCTAGGGTGTGTACTGTTTGAGTTTGTATAGAAGACTTTGTTGCTATTTTTTGTTGAAGGCTATCGCTAAGTCAAAAAGTATAGCGATAGTTTGTTGTTTGGTAAGAAATCTAAGTACTATGAATTTAATCAATCTTGGAATTTGGTATGTTGTAGAATCGTTTCGGAAATTGTATATCTGGGATTGTAAAGAACTTTATTAATCTTTTTTAATATCAGATTATTTTGAAGTTTTCAGAATGATCGCAGTGGACCTATTGGTCTTTAGTTTTCTGAGTCTTTCGAATTGTCCCTGGGGTACAGAAGAATTGTTTTGTAGCAATTTCCCAATCGTTGGGCAAGTATCTTAATCTGACTACCACAATCTTAACCAAAGTTACACGGCCACATAAAATTCGCAAGCTGTAGATCCACTTTAAGAGGGACTACAGGTAGATGATACTGATGTACTATGCGTCCTTCAAATTATGCCGAGAATTAATTATTTATATTTCATTAACCATTGCAAAATTGTATATTTCACACATTGAACCTATTTTGATATATTTTGTGCAGTGATATCGAGTAATAATATTATTTTTCAGGTGCTGAAGCTGTCCTATTCCTATTACAATTTATTGAAGGAGGTCAATGGTTAGATTCCTAATTTTCACTTATACGGAATTTACTATTCATACGCCACCGTTCCAGGATGTATTGCTTCTCTTGAACTATTAACACATTTCAAGAAAAAAATAGTTTCTATAAATTATATATTATGCACTTTCACAAGTTATTTTTTTAATGCGCAACCGCAATGTTAAACAAAATTTTTTCAAACAAAAGAGAATTGTGAACTATTTACAAAATGTGTTACTCTTCAATTTTCCCAGTTTTCAAATGCGATGCTGTAGCTAATAGGTTGCCAAAGGTTTTCAAAGAAATGAGGAAGTGAAGGAATGAGACTTCCTTCTGGTATTTGAGAATACAGGAGAGTGTTTAGGAACCAAGAAATTCTAAAATATTAATTAGGAAATAAAACAATATAAAAATAACTTTCCTTAAATTATATAACATTTCTACAGTTTTAGTGACATGTGTCAAATTCATATTAAAATAAATATCACAAATACATTGAGATTTTTACATCCATAGTACACAGAGTAATTATTACTTTTTCCTATATCGTTTACTTTCGAATCAACTAGATTAGCTCAATTTATTAAAAACAAAAATATAAGCAACAATCAACGTGACTAAGAAATCATAATTTACTCCTACGTATTTAAAATACGCCCACCTCCTCGACTGATATCTACTGTCTGTAAATGCTGAAAATCATATGTGACCATTTTCAGCGGATTAATTTTCAATCTTTATTTAGTAATACTTCCTGTACTTTGGCCACATGCATGTAGGCCACTGAGACCGCTTTCGTATGGATTATTTAATAATAATTTGTATATTTCTTTGTCCCTTGCTTGGGAGCCGCTGTAACATTTATATTAATTCTACGAATACTTTAAGTATTCGGTAAAATTACAATGTCACTTATACTGGGCCGTAACGTAATCGATTTCCAACTCTACTCTTATTACTTTTCTTTCTTTTGTAATTAAGATATGAATCCACCGGGTCCAGAAATTTATTTTGGGTCGAGGTTCGCAAGCAATACGCAATGCGGGATACTCTCATCGATATTTATGGGAAGAGGAGAAGTGGCGCACTTTGGTGGTAGCCATCGTCTCATACCTAAACAATAAAATAAACAACAAAGAAGTTACGATTTTCTAATGTTACGTCCGCATATCGGTGCAATTCTGATTTATTTTACTTTACGCAAAAACCAACAATACGCTGCATAACAACCACAAAAAATACATAGACAAAAAATATTCTACGCCCTGAAAAATAACAAATCTGAAATATACACCTGTTTACAATATATTTAGTCAACAACTCATTCATACTACGTATGCATGCTAATATGGCCATTTAATTTTAAATCTCTTTTTTAATCTCTAAACAATTTTGGCCTTGTCATATTAATTTCGAGTAAAGTTCAAATAAAGTTCGAATTGTCATTTCCCTTTACTGCAGTGACGCCAAGCTTAGATTTCACTAATCCTCGGGTAATTTTAATTTCTCCATTATTCCGAATCATCAACTTCACTTTCTGATTCATACACTAATTTCAAAAACTTTCAATTCAAATCGGCATGTTGGAAACAAATTCTCAAACTGCCGTTCAGCAATGTAATCGCGTTGTCTCCCACTACCGTTTTCCTTGATTCATTCGTTGTCTTCAGTCGTTATTTACGATGTGTGTCGTAAAGAATCTGATTACATTACGAGATTGGAAAATTGCCAAACGAGGCCGTTAGGTCGAGCTTGGTAACCAATTGAGTTTTGTAATCAAATGTTACGGCACGAATATCGTACGTTTTATCCACTTTGGAAAAATTTGTTGCATTTAATGTGAAATTGCGTTCTACGCCTTCCATTAGTACTCACATTTTTTCTTCCATAAGTGGCGGCACTGAAACACATTTGGTGTAAACTTTTCGACAAGAGCAAATGTAGTTCTGATTTGGAAATCGAAATGGAAGCAATTGCTGCTTTAGAAATATTGTTACTTAAAAGAAAGAAATATTGAGCGTGAGTATTTAATTTTTAAAGATTGGTGTGGGGAAAAAAACCCTTATTTCCATATCGGAAAAAAGTTTTGTTTGCTTACTTCTCTAGCAAGTCAGAGAAGGAGAAACCAAAACGTCTTTGGCCCCACTACCCTACATGAGAGGGTACAGTGTCACATAATGACAACATTGATATCAAATGTAAACGTAAGCTTCCTCGGCCATGTCGTCTTGGCTGTCCGGGTGACGCGGCGTCGGCTCAGAGACCGAAGTTTCGCCTGTCATGTCGCAGGCTTCCTCAGGACAGTGACACCGCGGTGCTGCACGTCCGGTATTATATACCGGACCGCCAAGAAAACATTGATATCAGTAAGTTACTCAGTAGTAAGCGTTTGTAAGTGGGAAAAGTGTAGGATACTAGACAAAGAAGTCCAAAATATTTTTAAAAGAAGAGTAGCAAAGTACGCCATTACTTTAACGCCCTAGTGTGGTAACGAAGTACATTACTACACTAGGGCGGTAAAGTACTTCATTACGAAATTGATTATAATGACATAATGTTTGAATTTACCTAACCAAAGTGGATAAACATTGTAACGAATTACATTGATACATAAACGAATTACTGTTTATGTTCGTAATTCGCATGCTCTTTTTTAATTGGCGACCGTCATATTTATTATCGAACATTTTTTCTCATTTCTGCAAAAATTTAACTACAAACGTTATATTTTCGTGTCTCCTTCAATTGTTTACTAGCTACAATGTCACTTTCGGGATTTACATATTAACGTTGACGTTACCGCATGGTTCGTCACACACATTTTTTCTAAACCAATAAAAACTTTTTTGACTTAAATACAACTGTAAGACTTTTATCTGAACTATGAAGTTACAAAATGCTTGAGTAAAATTACAAGAATGTCTGGTGAGGTAAATATTTATTTTTAAATCAGTTAATTTTCAATGCATTTGTAAATTTCTCACCATCCTTCCATTCGATTGTCGTGTCCTTTCAACATCTCAATCATGTATCACTCTTCCTGCCAGCAATTTACGTCTGTACATGGATTTAAAAAAAAATGTATATGCGGAAAACACAGCCTAATCAAACGATGAAATTAGTTTTATTCACTGCGCATTTAGAAAACAGAACACCAGTGCTTAACGAGATACTGTAGAACGTATTTACCTTCATTTCAATAATTACACTAATTGCTCCTATTACACATTCCCTGAGATAATTATCAATGTACTCAGAACATCAGCTGGGCACGAATGTTTGCTTTTCAATAATGATGTTTGCATTGAATTACATGGCCAAGAATCTGCTAACAATATTATTTGAGAACACTCAAGCAAACAATTGCAGATCAAAGAGATTGGATGAAGCGTCAGTGAGTAACCGTATATTTAAGTTAGCCGATTCTTGCCGTAAGTTAGCCTATTCTTGATTGCAAAGACCTGTAAGCGCATACGTCGATTAGAGTAAGCACAGGAAATTTCGTACACGGGCTTTAAGATAGAGAATAATTTCTTTCTACCGGCAAGAGTGAATATACAAAATAAACGTTAAAATTACTTTTATCTTAAGAAGAAAGCACAATTAGCGTCAAGAGTATTTGAAGGGTTTCCACGAAACGTAACGGTACTTTGAGGATTAGGCCTGTGATGGACTAACATTGAAAAATGAGGTTCTAAAACACGTATATTTTGTTAATTTACTAATATGAATTATTGTAATATCTGAGATCTTTTGTTCACATGGTTAATGAAAAGTCTTTCAATATTAATGTCAGCCACACGACTAAAGTATTCTGTTCGCACGTAAACATCTTAAACACATTTCACCTTAATTACAATTTATGAAACTTGGTGGTTCCCTATTCTTTTATTTGTTAATTAAATGAAAACAGGGTCTCAACTGCCATTCACCATCCCATCTCTTAGAAACATACATTTGGAATTACTATTGCTATTAGATTCTTATTTGTATATACTAATCAAGTTTTCTTTCTGGCAAATGCATTGTCTTATCTAAACAATGCGTCTTGGCTTAACCAGAAGCCTATTGAAATAAGTTATTGTCACAATCTTGGTATTTGGAACTATACCACTTCAATTTTAAAATCAATCACAAGATAACCTGAAAATTTTCTTGAAAATTACTAAACTCAACTGTTTATATATATTAAGGAATTTTTCAACAACCACTTCGAAGAATTACTCTAAAAGTTCAAGAAGGAATTCTGCACGAAATTATATCAAACAATGGAGATATTGTCTCCCGAATATATACAGCCCTTTTCGAAGCAAAGCGTACCAGAGGAGCTCAAATTGGAAACAGAAACTCCAGTTCCACACGGCACAGCTGACTCACGTGCTTTCTCCGACGATGAAGGTAAGAATATTTGAATATAGTTCTGATACAATTTTGGGTTAAGATATGTAATGACTTGCAAAATTTAATCAAGCAATAATTTCGCCAAAATCTAGTTAACTTTATAAATATAGAATGAATTAAGATATTCAAAAACATAGCAAACGAACATTTTAAAACTCTTACCATTCGATAGAAAGTGTTAATTTTTCAATAAAGTTTTAATTTAAATGCTATATTCAATCAAACTTTTATATTCTCGGATGGAACTATCTTGAATATGAAGTATAATTGTCGAATGAAAAAAAGAATAAAGAAAGATATTTCGAATTACATACATGAGGATTAAAATTGCGTTTATTTCTTTGATGTAATATAATTTTTATAACATAGCTGTATATTTTTACAATTTTTATATTCACAGTCGAAGGACTTTCAGATGATTAATGAAAGTAACTCGATTAAAATGCGGTATGAGTATTGGACGCAACGTAAGCAAAGACAAATTTTTCTCGTAAAATTGCAATTCGAATATGTTAAAGATATAGTCTTAGAGACTCGGCAACCTTATCCAAATATTATGCCTCAATGATTTGGTGACGGAAAATACTGAACGTAATTATAAAAATGCTAAATACTTAATATTTCTCTTTAAATTGTGATTTTTAACTTTAAAAATGGAAACGGGACAATAATTGACCCGATGCAGATATTTGAAAAATTACAGGCACATTTGCGCCTGATTTCATATTCACCTAATCCACATTTCTACAAAACGTTGTTGCCTAAGTTGTGTAAAGAAACTTCTCTAAAGAATAGAATTGAAACGGATTTTCAGAAGTTAGGAAGAAGCCATTTCAAATCTCCAACTACTGTATGTTGTGTATGGTTGCTTAACTCTTGCTGTAAAAACATAAGATTACATCGAAGAAATAACAGTTAATAATTTTAGACTAACCTTCTTAGTGGGAAGAGTTCTTTCATCATAAGGAGAAATCCTACTATGACTATTCCACTCGAGAATTTGAAACCAATACTGTTCAACTGTATATTTAGAATGCCCCAATCAGGGTGATGTAATGTATTGCTTTTTCTATCCGATTTTTCTTATTGCCCCGCCCTATTGGCCAATAATAAGCTGTGATCTTAGGAGGCGGTATGTATCCATCGCTGTGTTGATATACAATAAACCGCGTATGTGCTGTAGCATTACCTCTTTCATTTAATATGCTTTCAGTTATTTTCAATATTTGGTGCTTTTCGAAGCTCTGTTGGACGTAATTTCATTCGTGGAATATTCCTATTAAATACCACCCGCGCTTCGGAAATTCTCAGATACATCCTCTCCTCACTTCAAATCGGGAATTTATCAACAATTTCCAAAGCGCTCGTGGTATTACCTATGATAAACATCCAGGATCCATGAAGACAAGGACAATAAATATCAGCAAGCTCTATATGAAGCTCCTAATGACCACTGATGTTATATTGAAACATTGTTCGGTGAACAACTGTCGAAACTTCATATGGTGATGGTAAGGTGATGATGAGCGGAGAAAGGACTAGGAGTGAGGTGGGGTAGTGGGAAGTGTTTGTGTTTTTTTTTTTTTGGAACAATCCTAGCATTCGACTTATGGCCAAGGGAAACCATGAAAAACCCTCTGTCAGAATGGCCGACCTGGGGATCTATCCCGGACCTCCCGATAGCGAATCCAGAGCGCTACGCATTGAGTCACTTTGCTCGGAATTTTTTTCGTCGCGAAGTGACCTTTCTATAGACCACGCGAACGTGCAGTGATTGAAAATATATTATTGTTCTTCTTCTTCTTCTTCTTATTATTATTATTATTATTATTATTAATAATAATTAGTTATTATTAAATTTATTTTAGAAGTATTTTCCAAACCTTCGTGCAGAACGTACAATACGACGTTCGAAAAAAAACAAAACAGTATCCGCATGCTTAAAACATGTAAGGCTCGCCATATGCTTTCATGATATCTTGGCTCTTACAATTCCTCGACGGGAATTCCCGAACGGAGTTCCGGGTGTGATACCTCACGTGTAAGTTTGGCGTTTTCCTTTTTCCTTCAGTTTGTTAAAGAGTGTATTTCTCTTCATAGTATATTCTGAGCTTCTATGCGCCAAAACCGGACTACCAGGAGAAAAAGAACTGATAATGGTGGCATCTGCAGAACAGTTTGGATAGTAACTCCATACACTATTTACACGTAATCTAAAATGTGCCCTCTATCATTGATTATCATACTTTTATCTTGAAATAACTTGACTTTGTTAAAATCACCGTGAAAAGGGGAAACAATAAATTCTAAGACATTGTACGTTTGTACGTAAAGTATGTTCTTATGAAATTTAAAAAAATATATTTTAAGGAAATTAATATATTTTTTTGTTTTAATTTACTTGTAATCAATTAATTGAAAAAATCAATTAATCTAATTTTCTTCCAATTAAACTATTGGTTATCGTTTTCAATTATTTGTTTCCATCTACTACGGATGCACACTTTGAATCAAAAGACTTAATAGTTTTTTTCAAGTTATTCTTTAAATTTATGATAACTTTGCGTTGTGATTACCGTTTCGTAATTTAAAAAAGTTCATTAAACATTCGATTGTTATTATAACCATTAGCAGTCATGGAATTTTACATACTTATATGATAAGAAAATTAGTTAATGAGTTTAATGAACTTAATATATATTTGCTTTTTCATAAGAGAGTGAAACGTATTGGGTATACCGAACTAAGTAAATATTTTCCTTTCAAAACACGACATGTACGATTTATTAAAGACGTCTCTTGGTCAAATTCTGAAATTGAAACATGTAGGAGAACTATTAGCGTTCCTTAGGGTCTGTTGCGCTGGCATTTAGATATAGGTCTACTGAAATTGGCGGCTCATTTGGTTAACGCTTAGATACGAACCCACTGGTGTTGGACTCAGCCTGACGGCAGAGAAGGTGAGGGCAGAAGCTCTTGCATTGCTGGAAAAGGGGGCAAGGAAGGGTAAAGGAGGGAGGGAAAGCATCGAAAGGGGAGTGTCAGCGTTCTGGCACTGGGCGCGTGCGCGCGCGCAGAGCCGCTGCCGCTGGCGTTCAACGCGCGCCTGCTGCGCGTGCTGGGCGCCGCGCCGGGCGCGGGCGGGTGGCGGCGGGCGCGCCTGGGCTGCGTGTGCGCCGTGCTGCTGGGCCAGCAGGTGTGCTGGGTGTCGGCGTCGGCGGCGGGCGACGCGGCCGCCGTGGCCGAGGCCATGGGCGTGGGGCTGCTGGGGCTCAGCAGCAACGTGGCGTTCGGGACGCTGGCGTGGGGCGCCGCCCGCCTGCTCGCCCTGCGCCGCGCGCTGCGCGCCTGCCCCGCGCCGCCCGACCAGCTGCGCGCGCTCGAGCGGCGCATGCGCACCGTCACGCTCGCCTTCCTCGCCGCGTGCGTATTCGCTTGCGTTCCATTCATCCAGTTCCCTTCCGTACCGCGTGCCTCTTCCCGTCCGACCGGCTTAAGGGGCTCACCAGGGCCCTATAACTCCCATATAACGTGGTGGAAACCATTATGGTGGCGCGCTCTGCTGCATCACCTTCTTCACAGGAACTAAAACAGGAACTGCTGCCAACGATACTTTTAACGTGCGTGACTGCTGCGTGAGTTCGCGGGTCGCAAGCAGGATCATAATGTTACAAAAGATAACGTCTACGTTCGCGCTTTCTTCAGAGGTTTCTTACAAGTAGACATTATGAATAATTGTACATTTAGAAGACACTTTTCGTATTTCTCACAAATTAGCCAATTTGTATGTGGGAATGTTGGCGGGCCTAACCTGCAGCTGCACCCGGCGACACTAACGCTTCCTATAGTAGCAACCTCGAGCTTTGTCCCCAATTTTGATAGAGAGTTGCCGGGCCCTGAGGCTCACGCCAACAATTTATGTCACTGCGGTGCCGGTGACCGCAAGGTCATAGAGCTCGAGTCCCGACGGTGGCAGGATTTTCGGCACTAGCGCCTCTTCAAACGCTGACTAGAGGAGAATTCTTGCGGCTCGCTGCTGTGGTCGTTAATTTTCCGTGGTTTCTCCGACCAACATCAGGCGAATACCGAAGCTGTACTTGCCACGCGCGCGATCTTCATCTCGCTCCTTCGTCATCCTTGTCTTATCCGTATCCCTTACCTGCACACACTTATACTTACATACACTACACGTGTCGGGAGACCTGTCAGAAGCATAAAAAACACTTAATAGGTTGGTGCAGATCTCATGTTTGATAAAATACATTTTGCAAAAATTAAAAAAAAAATCAGCGTCGTCCTGCAACCGAATTATGAAGATTAAATTTTTTTAATGGAATGAGTTCATAAAAAACTGACTTTCAAACAAGGTTATGTTGAATTTTTTGCACAAATTATTATTTTTTGTGTAATTTTGCGACAATCGTAATATCCCGCTCCGAATTGACTATGCTTCGTGAACGTAATAGAGGTAATTCTAGCAGGATGCTTCGCAAGTTAGAATTTGTAGTTTATTTCATATTTCATCGTCCGTTTTTTTCATTCGAGCTTTTGTTATACGTTTACAAATAAATCTTTTATAATTTACTTAAAGCTTATTTTAATTTGCGGTCTTTGACTTAAATGTGAAAACGAATTGATGATTTCGCTTTGCATAATAAGATGTTAAAATGAAGAGTAATGCACGTAAAAAGGAAGTAGATTTGGTGAACAACATGATGAACAGAATTAATTTTGATGAACACAAACCTATAATTGTCTCCTATATTATTTTAGTAGTATGTATACCTTTTGCGGCACTCAGACGCATCCGATGTTTACAAATGACGTCTCTAAAGAAAGAGAATTTCACGGTAATACCAGACAATGTTGAATTTCTTTTATTGATACCGACAGAGTGTTCACTCGCGAAGAATACTATCCTTCTTTCAGTACAATCTCAGATTTCTTTCGAGTACAAAGCTCTCCGTATATAATATACGATATGCTTCATCCTAATGCTGGTAATTACACTAATTCGAAGAACAAAAATAATAGCGTTTTTACTGATACCATTTTACCATTACCGGAGACGAAGTCCAAAGTGTAAAACTTGTAAGTACATAGACATAGCACAGGTTTTCTCTTACTGCTTCCGCGTACCCGTGCGACAACTCTGGCATGTTGAACCCCACACTCTTCCCTATCCTATTTGAAGAGGGGAAAGTAGAGACAGCGTCGCGAAGTACGTAAGGAACGAACGTACGTACGTACGATACGAAAATGTATCGTGTCCCTATTAATCATTTTCACTACCGAAAAATAATACGTGAAACTGAAAAAAATAGTAATTGATTGATGGAATGCAAAAATCATTGGTGCTGAAGAGCAATAGAAAATTGCGTATCTGGGAGACGACGCGTAACGGTTTGACCTAAGGACTTGAACGATCTGCCACCTTCCTCAGGGCGAAAATCATCAATGTAACAATGTCTCGGCCGAGACGATGTTGCCAATTGTCCATAGGACGCAGCGGCTCCCGTCCACCAGGTTTCCATTGACTCCTGTCACGAAAGCCCACGCTTTCACGTGCATTTAAGATCACAAAGAAAAAGTAGTTTCTTTCCATGTAAGTGCCGCTATAAGTTATTAGTTATGATAATCCATAAAATGTGCCGATATGAAGAAGAATAAAAATTTTAATAATTTTATTTATTACGAATATTTTACTCTAATTGCTTTTAGACGGCTATTTTTGTCGCGTCCATGCCTGTTGACCCTTTTAACCGTAAAAGTGCCCTTTTGTATTACTATTTTGGTAAAATTGAATGCGTTTTTGCCTGTTTTTGTGTAAAAATGTGGGAAATTCTAAGCTCTACTGATGACAGTAATTACATCTTCTTTATAATGTTGAGACGTTCCTGATATTGAAGTACGCTTTACCAAATTTCATCGATTCATTAGAAAATCTCTCTTTTACACAAGCACCTTTAAAAAGCCAGCTTGAAAAGTAGGGAAATTTTAATTAACGCCTAGCTTACAATACTACACAATCAGCTATATGCTAGAAGTTTAGTTAGCCATTTCTGAATAGAAAAAAATAAGAAAAAGAAGGCAGTTAAAAGCAAAGCGCGCGCGCTCGCCCAGGTATAGCGTGGCGGGCGTGGGCATGACGTCCCTGCCCTGGCTGGTGCCCGTGGGCACGGAGTCGGAGCTTCCGCCGCTGCCACTGCCCATCCATTTCCCCTTGGACTACTCGCGCCCCGCGGGCTACGCCTTCACACTCGCCTTCCAGGTTAAACAAAATATGTGTATTTGATGATTTTACATAGTAGTAACAGTAGTAGTAGTAGTAGTAGTAGTAGTAGTAGTAGTAGTAGTAGTAGTAGTAGTAGTAGGGAAGAGGGAGACGGTTGGCAAGCACTGGTGGTAACTAGAATCCTAGAAATGCCACGAATTATAACTGGCAATTGTAGAAATTTACTTTGAATGCCGCGTAAGCGGACTTGTTGCACAATAGGTATGCGATTGTTACTGCCTATGAGACGATGTGCAGCACAGATCGAGAGAATAGTTTCTGCTAGGAGCACACACCTACATGAGCGTTCAGTATGATGTGCGTTACAAAACACTGTGACACAAAGAGGTTTCGTGACCACATTAACTGGATTGTTGCGAAGCTGTGAAAGAATGCACAATTGCATGTCTAGCAGCGACATATACACGTTGCAGCTTCTAGTGCATGACGGCATCACTTACGTTCCTGTGATTAACACGAACTTAGCATGACGTATATTACAGTAAATTGTTATACAGAACATTCGCTGTAGTCACATACTTAACTGATTTGTAGTGAAATTTGTACAGAAACGCACTATACGTGTTTGAGAGCAGCACAGAGTCGAGACACTCAGGGCAGCAGCTAGTCCCGCACTCAGATGATTCGTTACATCGATTGGGGTGGATTGGTTTTCAAGATCACAACTATTACTACCCTGATACTAAACATTTATATAATTTGTGGTATCCTAGTCTACGTTAATAATGTGGTATCCTAGTCTACATTTATTAATTTCGAAGCCTCACTATTTCAATAATCAAAGAAATATACTATATTTCACCAAAATTAATTATAATTTTATGAAAAACAATAATTTACTTCTAATAAACAACAATCACTTGTATTTCACGACTAACGGCGGCAGCTGGCACGCATTTCGCCAATACTTACAAAAATACTATATCCAAATTAATCTAATTGTATAATATTAATTACTACATAAATTTATCCTCTTAGATAATCAATATATGTAAATCATTCTCCACGCAAATATTAAAGAAAAAATAAAACTTTATTTCTCACAAATCAATTCCTGGATCAACCCAATCAACATAATCTTATAACATATCCAAAGATACATTTCAAGAAATAAAAACTAATTCTAATTTCAATTCTCAATTATTGTACGAATGTCGCTCGG